>JAIPRK010000711.1:0-145068 GCA_025469195.1 Chaitophorus viminalis
AATGAAAATCATTATTTAATAATTCATCTAATGTAAAATTTTTTGATTCCATTATTTCAATATTGGATCAAAAACGCTACAAGATATAATGTACAAGATAACGCACTACACAAATATACGCAACAAATAACGTGTAGCCTGTTGGCAGAGACTATTTTTTTATAGTCTCCCGGACCATAGATTAAATATTTAATCTATGATATAGTAATAGTTGACAACAATATATTATTTACACATAATATAAATTACACAAATACTTGAAAATAAATTAAAACAATTTTTTTTTCTAATGTATTATTGGAGAAACGCCGTTTCAAAGTCTCCCCTTACGTACCGCCAATGGTCATACCTATAGTATTTTATTATACAAATAAAAATATTGAATAATTATAAAAGTTAAATGTTTAATTAAATAAACTGGTTATTATAACATACAAAATAACTTTGTAAACATGTTACCAACGTCATTGATAATAATTTATAATATAATTAATGCCAATATTATATAATTTAGATTAAACATGATTAAATAAAATTAGTTTGTTTAATTTATGCCTAAGGGATGACTTTGAACCTTGTTTTTGCTGTATTAATTGTTTACATTGAGTATGCACTCTTAAAGTACAATAATATGAAGATATAAATTTTACAATTTTCATTTTATGTAATTCTTAAGTGCATGTATCAATAACTAGATGAATAGAATATACATTTTTTACTCAATTTAAAAACTGTCTTTGAACTTTTAATATAATATCTTTTTTAAAGTTGTTATTTTTTATGTTTAAAGAATATGTTAGATAAAATTTTTCAGTGAATAATATTATTTCAAAAATAAACATTGAAATAAATTTCAGTTTGCCTCGATTTTTAAAATTTGTAAAAGAAACATAATCTGTTACTAGTATTAATGAATAGTTATGATCCTTACTAAAAATATCATTCTTTAAAATTATATCTTCATAAAATGAACATGGAAACTTCTCAATAAATATTTAAGTTTGAGTTTATAACTTAATTGACAGAACAAAAAGTTAAACGAACAATATTATTAATTAGGTATTATTTATTGGTAAGCACAAAGCAATCATATTGTTATATGTGATAAAAAAAGATAGCAGCACCATTCTTATCTGCTGTCTTTTTCTAACATGCCGTTTCGGTTATGTTTACATTTGTCTTGTGGGGGTCTGTCTATACGCAGTCGATTAGAGCACCACCATCGTTATCATTTTGTTGTTATCAAAAACAAAATTGTTATCATATATATAATCTTATCATCCATTATAATAAATATACTTAGTACTACAAAACCTTCTAGTATAAGACAGGACTTCTGACTATAAAAATGGGACATTAATATAAATATAGTATCTTAACTTATTGAACGTATTGAAATACCTAATTCATTAGAGTAACTAGAGTTTCATGCAATAGTAAATTATAAAAAATTTAAAAATGTATTATAGGTGCTATATTATACCACTGGCAAGTAGAGACTAACGATAAACGGTGTATTGGGAGACGGGAGTCAATTAATTTGCAAATTAAATGTTTTTCTTACTTCAATAGTCAAATAATAATTTCAACATTTCCCTAATATGGGGAATGTTAGGTAGTTGCTCGATAGGGTAGGTGTTATTAGAAATATAATTAATAATATTTCATTCATATTTATTATATTGTTATTCCACTGTATTACTATTTGTACCTGGATGAAACTTATTTTATGAAGCTCTTTTAGTTTTTTGATTCAATCATTTTATTTATTTATATATTTATTTTATTTTGAATCATCTTTGGTGCTGTTTTTTAAATTATTATTTTTATGAAAATGGAAGACACTACATATTTCAACTGTCTGAAAAATTTCCTAGACAGCTGCTCAAGCATAGTGAATAATATTTCTATTCAAGAAGAAACTAATGATTTTAATGTGTTAACTAAACATTTGTTGGAAGTAGGTTTTGGATATGTTATGGCAATTTATAAAATATATTATTAAATAATTTAAAATTTTGATTATTATTAATTATTATAATGGATGATAAGATTATATATATGATAACAACAAAATGATAACGACGGTGGTGCTCTAATCGACTGCCTATAGACAGACCCATCTTATGGCTGGTAAATATTCCTGTTATCATATAGTTCAATGGTCAGTTGTCACCACGGCTATAGATACTATATAGTACCTATGGCCGTGTTTGTGTTTTAATGTTTATCTTGATTCTTTGACCGTTGTCCACGACAAATATATTGTAAACTTTAGATAGAGGCTCTTGTAGAGATGAACACTATATAATGACTAATTAGCCACATTTCAAGAGTGCAAACAAATATATTCGATAACCATGAAACAAAATACTGAAAAATGTATTTTTGATAACATTGTTTGCGGAAATGCAGATGAACCGTAGAGGCACAGAATATAGATAATATGCTTCACGATTTAAGATATATATAGGTATATCTTAATTCGTGATATACTTGTCACAAAATATTTTATCATTATTCTTATCAAAAAAGACCTGCTACCTGAAGTTAAAACCAATATTTATCAATTGAACTGTTTATGAATAGTTTCTAGTTTCATGTTTTGGTAGTATGTTTTTCTCCAGATTGTCTGGCCCCTATTTACTTTTGCAGGGAAAATTAACAATATATTAATTTTCAAAATTAATATCAAGTGCACTGCAATGGCTGCAGCTGCTAATACTTCATATTTAACATTGCACATCGAACTGTTTAATATTTAACATTGACACATAATATTGCATATTTTTTTCGTCTCAATCATAATTATTCAGTAGGTAACTAAATATTTTGTATTGCAAAATCACCTTGGATCATCCAAGGCTGTATTGTGTTTTATTTTTTACAATTTTTTTGTTATATGTAATAACTTATAATATGCATCTAACTATTTTAATTATATACATTATTCTTGCTTTTTAGATTTGAGTAATAATGGAAGAAAGGAGAGTTGTTGACTACTTTGTGGTAGTTGGCGCATCCGATGAACAATCTCAGGATGATTCCAATTCGACACATTTAAAGCAAAGTTTATGTTCGGATTTACCACCAATTACTGATTTAGCAATAGTGTTTCCAACATTTGGTGAAAAAGTACCACCTGGTTATACTCTTATAGAAAATACGCAATCTGGTAAGTCTTTCAAATTTTTTAAATAAAAAAAAAAAAAATATTAAATATTTCATAAATATCCACATTTTAGGATTAGTGGCAGATTTAAATCATGGGAGTCTGAGAAGTCCCGAAGTATTCTTATGTTACCAACGTGGACGTGATAAACCTCCTATTGTTGACATTGGGTGATTATAAATAAATTGATCTTTATATTAATATATATATGTATGTGAGTATATGCTAGAAAAATAGTGTTGAAATATATTTAATCATTGATATCTTATTAAAAGTATTAAGTATTTAAAAAACTTCCATTTTTAAAATTATTTTTTAATTTTATTGTGAATTATAAACTTAAGAATCATGTATACAGATAAATTCAAATAAATTCTTAAACTACATAAGTATATTCAGTAATTTATACAATTTGTTTTTTATTTTGGAAACTTCATTAATATCATTCAAAATATGCTTTTTATATAATACATACATAAAATATTTCATTAATTTATATTTTATTAACTAAAATATATTTTGAATTTATGGTGGTTGTGCAATATGAACAATTCTAAATATTTTAAGTATTTTTTTGTTCAAATATTTTTTTATTATTCCAGTGAACTGAATGAACTTGAATCTTGATAATCTAATGATTAGATAATAACACCAGTTTATAATGCATTTTTGTACTAGGTATTTCATTTTTTGCTAAGATAATGCAATTATACTATAATAATTTCAGTTGATTATATCACTATATATTAATCTATTTATGTTTATAGTTCTTGATAGATTTATAAATAATAGTAATATATATATTCTGTACCTATAAATTTATTACAATCCATTCATATGATGTATGCCATATGGCATAATGTATTATTATACACTAGCAAAATCACTTATTTATAGTGTTTGTATGAATAAAAATTTGTTAGTACCTCAGTAAAAATATGATATCAGTGGCTTCTTAAAATAATATCAGTACCAATTACAGCTAATAAAATTGATCTCAATCAATAAAATCAGTTTCAATCATATATTTTAATTGATGAAACTAGTGAATCGATTACTAACCTCACTGCTTTATTGTATTATTTATTGAAGGTATTGATATCAGCTATATACTGTCCATCATTTTATTATTGTTGAAAACAATTCAAAAATCTTATGTAAATAAATCTAAAAAAAATATTTATTAATATAATTAATAGTTGGGAATTCTACTAAATGTTAATACTATTAAAATTAATATTATATTCTCGAGTATTATTCAATGAACTGATCTAACTATAAACTTTCAACCAAAACCTGTAAAGTTAAATATTAGTTATCAGAAAAGGGATAAAGAAACAAACAATTTTATAAAAATTAGTTGCTTTGTTAAATACTCTTTCTTATTAATATTAATATAAAATCATTTTTTCAGTATTATGTATGATGGCAAGGAAAGAGTGTTACAAGATGCAGAAATATTAAAAACTAGTGTTAGTGGTCAAATTGCAAATATAAATAACTCTTCATCACCACGTACGTTTATAACCTATCGAAGAGCATCACCTACTGCACCATGTAATATTTTAGCTGTTTCACATGTATGTGTGGTTATAACAAGTCGAGGTGAAACACCACCACATGCATTTTGTCTTATACATAAAAACCTCAATAAAGGAATGGTTGGATCAGATGTTTATTTATGTTACAAAAAATCTGTAATGAAGCCTAAATCTATAACTTATAAACCAGGTAGAAACCATTTTAAAACTATATGTTAATTTTCATTTCATAAATGTGAATTAATAAATGTTATTGGTGTAAAAATGACTATATACTAATTTTGTTTGTAGTTATTACTGATCGATATCCTAAATCAGACAGAAATTACTTTCATCTTTTGCCTTCAGTAGCTCTGTTCTGCTTACCAATGGGAGCTACACTTGAAGCCTGGCCGGTTGAAGCGAGTCAGCCAGATCCTGTATTCTCAACGTTTGTTTTAACTGTTAGTGATGCTTCAGAAAAAGTATGTATTTTTGATATTTTTCATATTGTCTTAAGATTAAAATACAATGTATTATGGATTCATTTTGTATATAATTAGGTTTATGGTGCTGCAATTACTTTTTATGAAAAATACAATAAAAATCTTTCAATTGAACAACAAAAATTATTAGGTTTAAAAGATTTAAATGAATTGAAAAAAGGAATTAGCTTACATGCTAATAAGAGTGTGTGTGTTCTATCACACTGGCCTTTTTTTGATACTTTTGAAAAATTCTTATTATTTTTATTAAATTCTTCGCTCAGTGATCAAATACCCATACCTATTGAAAGATATATCACTCATTTAGTGGACGAAGTACCATTCCCTTCACCAGAAAGACCACAAATACTTGTACAATTATCCATGGACACTCAACTTATATTAACTCAACCAGAAGATCTACCTATTCCTAGAAGGTAAAATATATACATCATTTCTTGTACAAGTTATTTAATTAAAAACAAGTAAGGTCAAACATAAATTTTGTTTTACAACTATTGCTCTATAAAATATAGTGACCTTGAAGGTTTATTATTATTATTTATTTTTAAATACATAATACCAATAAAAAAAAAAAAAAAATTGATTCATAAAGTCTATTAACTAATTTACTGCTTTAGAAAATTGTTAAAAAAAAATTTGATTTCTTGGTTCATTATTATTTGGACAGAAATTTTTATCAACTTCACTTAATAAATCACTTTGTTGTTTCCATATTTATGGGACCGATCTAGTTATAGAAACATTTTTAATCTTTTTTCACATAATGTGCTTTTGGCCCTTTAGCTTATTGTTATATAAGGATTTCTCATTTTCATGTATGAAGGAGTAAAAAATTAATTTTGTTTACGTATGTTTGTCTAATAATAATATTAAAAAATAATTTTGTATTTATAGTGGTGCTGGATTTCATCAAATGATAATGAATTTACATCCTGATAATTGTCTTCTGTTACTTCTGTGTGCCTTGACTGAACAGAAACTTCTCATTCATTCTTTAAGACCAGATGTACTTACAGCAGTAGCAGAAGCTGTTTCAACAGTAAATACAAAAAAGAATAATGACTCTTTATAGATAATCAACAAATTAATGGGCTTAATATAAATTACAGCTTATATTTCCATTTAAATGGCAGTGTCCATATATTCCATTATGTCCACTCAGTTTAGCTGAAGTTTTGCATGCTCCATTACCATTTTTGATTGGAGTTGATTCAAGATTTTTTGATTTATATGAGCCGCCTACTGATGTAACCTGTGTTGATTTGGATACTAACACTGTTACTCTGTAGGTATAATTTTTTTTTTTTTTTATCACTTATTTTAATACATATATTTAATATTTTTGGTACAATATAGTTGTGAAGATAAAAAACATTTAACAGCAAAATTACTTCCTAAGAAACCAACAAGAACATTGAAGAATTCTTTAGAAAAACTTTATACAAAACTTGATGATCTCCAAAGAACTTATAAAATAATAAATAACAAAAGTATTCAAGAAACTAATATTGACCGAGATTTCTTAATGAAACGAAAAGAGGTAAACAATTTTTTAAAGAATAATTTAACATTTTTTTAATAATAATATAAGTATAACATTTTCATCAAATTATATGATATTTGGATTTTGTAATCTGAATATTCCTTACTCTAACTATTAAAATTTTAATCTAGTTGGTTTTAACAAAATTAACCAAATTTTTAAAAAATTGTATACGGTTAATATTTTACAACTTGTTGTATATCAAGAATGGGCAACTCAATATTCCTATAGAATCAATTTTATGAAAGTAAAAATCTAGCAAACTAGATAACATAGAAAGGAAAAAAAATGGTCAATAAAATTTATAATTCACATCTATTTTTTATTAATATTAATAAGATATTTAATAGTTCAATAGATATAAATTCATACCTACGTTTTATGATAGTATTTATATCAAATTGATAAATATAATTAAATAAAATACAGAAAAATCCTAACATTTTACATTTGATATAAAGTTATATAAAATGTAACACAGGCCAGTAAAATATTTGTATGTGGGCCACTAATTGCCCGTTCCTACTAAAAATTATTCAGTAGACATATGCAGAATATACATGTTAAGAATATTTTTTTAAAAACATTTGTAATTGATTTTGAAAGATAAATATCAAAAAAAAATTTGAGTTTTGGTGTATAATTTGGATATATTATTTTACTTTAGATTCCTATTAAATGTGGAATAGAATATCAGTACTGAGTATGAGGTAACATTTGTGCTTGAAAAATAATGCCTTTCAAATGTTAGTTAAAACTTAAAATCTTGGATTAATATTTTTATTTAAATTTAATCCAAAGTGTTATTTTATTCTATTCTAAGTCATAACATAACCATAAATCTATACAGTACAATTAAGAATACAACACAACATTTTTTGACTATGAAGTAATAAGATATTGATTATACTTAAATATTATATAATATATTGATTTATTATTATGATCATGTTAAGTGGTGTTAATATTCATTATTCAAAGATAAATTATATTGTTCAATATTTATTTATAGCATGAAATTGAATTAGAAATTCAAGAAGCTTTTCTGCGTTTTATGGGATCTATATTAAAAGGTTACCGATGGTATCTAAAACCAATCACTAAAGCACCTACAGTTGGAGCTACAGATACAAGTTCTTTATTTGATTTACAGGGTAATTAAAATAAATCACTGTAGTTTATTTTATTTAATACAAATAAGAATGTCAAAATATAATTAAATATTTAAATTTTAAGTTAAGTTATTTAATTGCCATTTTGTATTTTTAGGTTTCCTTAAATCTAGAGATAAAGCCAATTTTAAATTTTACTCACTTTTAACAAAAACTCAAATGTTTATAAGATTTATTGAAGAGCGATCATTTGTATCAAATATGGATGCTGCCTTAGAATTTTTTGATGAGTGTTCTGAAAAAGTATTATTGAAATTTACCATTCATTGATTTTTAAATATTCATATTTTCACAATTTTATTTTAGATTGATTTAGAGAACTATGATACAAGACTGATTGAACTTGACTCTTGTGGTGAAAGTGAACGAACTGTGTTTATAATGCCTCCAGAAATGACTGATCTGCCCTGTGATTCTATTTATTCTTATAAAGTAAAATATAAATTATTTTAAATTTAAAATATTATATTTATCAATATTGACATATTAGTAATATAAATTATTTTCAGAATGGATTTAATTTGAATTCAGATTTATTAAAATGTAAAGAATCAAAAAACTATTTAAAAGTTAAAAATGATGATCATCTACCAATTCCAGGCAGTCCAATGGCTAGACGTACAAAACATGAAGTTAAATCAGCCCAAAAATTAGCTCGTAAATACTCTACGTCTCCTGGTCTTTGGGCCAAATTTTTACTTGGTACTTGCTATAGGTAATATAAATTTAAATTTGTTTTACGTGTTTATATTTGTTTATATATATAAATATTGAATTATTTTTAGTTTGTGGTTTATTCACTTACCTAGTCATATTCTTCATTCAGAAGACCATGCTGCATCTACTTTACGTTCAGCATATGAATTACTAAATAAATTTCAAAAAACTGGTGTACACCTATTAACTGATGAGGTTTGTATTTTTATCATATAATAAAATATGTATTAAAAATATATTTCATATGTTATGTGTTAGGAAAAAATTATTTAAATTAAATGCTGATTACTTACCTACTTTAATAGTAAAATCACCATCAGTTATTTTTTCTTATTTTTTTAATGGCTAATAAGTTTTGATTCTAAATTAATTTGTTTATCAAAATAAAAAATTTCTTTGTATAATGGAATTACAAGATAGAATAATTAATGATAAATTGAAGTATTACTGTACATTGAAAATAATCATATTTTACAAATAAGTACATAATTTATTTTATATATCACTCGTTTAATTAGATATATATTAATTTCAATATTCTAGCAAATTATATGATGAATGAATCCATAAACACTATTAAAATTCTATAGATGAAATTGATTTTACTTTGCAGGAGCTTTAATTTCCATTTTATGATTTTCTTCAGGTTTGCTACAGGGTAATGATGCAGTTATGTGGAATATATAATCAACCAATGCTGGCTGTAAAACTGTTACTTGTTATGAAACGTTGTGGTCTTCACCCAAATGCTATAACCTATGGTTTTTATAACAGAGCATTATTAGAGTCTACTTGGCCTTCCGATTTAAGAACACCTAGTCAATTACTCTGGAAAAAACTTAGGTATGTATCTTAAATTTACTGCTGTAAGTATAGATAGCTATTAAATATTAATTGTATTTGAACCAAAAATACAGCAGTTTCAATTTTAGAAAATTTTATATCTATTATAATGAATAGACAGATCTGCATATTTTTTACTGATTTCTAATTGTGTGACTTTTAGAGCTAGATACTGATCATATTTTTTAATGTTTTTTTTAATGACTAATAAACATTTTTAATCATTATTATTTATTCATTAAAATATTAAAATATCTTCAGTGAAAGTGGATTATTCAGAAATCCAGACTGCTCAAATTTGTCTTTTATAGTTGCTATTTCATTATAAATTGATTATAAATTATAATTTACTTGAAATATTACATCATTTTTCATTTAATTTCTATTTACATAATTTTAGCAAAATCAAAATTACAGGTTATTGACTAAAAAAAAATATAAAATAAAAATATTTTACAATTATTCTACATAATTTTTGCTACGAAGAATTAGGGTAGTATAAGTGTTGTTTAATTTTGAAGGGATCCAATATTTATACAATTTTTATTTGATAAATATTAAATATATTATATTAAATATTAATATAGTATAGTCATGAATATCAACATTTCTACATTTATAAAATCCCTAAACTTTATGATAATGTTGTTTTAGAAATGTTGTTTTAAGTGCAGCATTATTTAATAAAGCTGGTGCTCAAAATAGAAAACGGCGAAATTCTGATGACAAGACTTCACATACTTCTTTAGAAAGTTTGTCAACAACTGAAAAACTACCTTCAGTATCAAATAGTAAGTTAAAATTATACAATAAAATAATAACATATAATTTTATTTTTTTAAAAATGTGTTATTTTATTGACATTTTTGTAATTTTATTTTTACCATACTATCTCGTATCTTTATATTTATACTAATCCATATATTTATTGTGTATCAAACACTATAATATATTTTGATCTTATAAATTTTTTTAATTTGATTCATTGAATTATATATTGAATACTTAGAAATTATTTATAAATTATAACACATGTCATTTTTAAGTCAAATGATATTTTTTGCTCAAACTTATCATACTTTTAACTTACAGCACCTAGAAAATTATCTATAAATGTAGAATCAAATTTTGGGTTGAGGAGTCGTCCTACAAACATTGTCAAACAGATATCTTTATCTACAGAAGATGATCAATCTTGGAGTTCACAGCAATGTAAGAATTAATCTTAATTTGTTTGTATAATTAAAATCCCTGTCAATTAAAAAAAAAAAAAAAAAAAATAGGCTAAAGACCTAAAATAAAACTTTATTGTTACTTTTTGATTTCTTATCTAAACAGATTGTAATAAATTTTAGTAGTAAATTAAAAAAAAAGAATGTTATAATATTAATTATTATATTTTAAACAATTATTGATGTATGTATTTTTTTTGCATATGCCTAGTTGAAAGCAGTGCTGGACTTTTAATGACAACTACATGTTCTAGACCAAATTCAGTTTGTTCAAAGCAAAATAGTGATTCAATATCTATAGAAAGTGAATCTGATTTAAAAAGGTTAGTATTTATTACTTATTTATTTAATTTTACCCCAATACCAGCAGTATTACCAATTTATTTTGTTATTAAATTACAAATGATCAGGTAAATTATTTTAACTAGTAGATTTTAGCGTAGAAGTTTTGAGAATTTGAATGATTGGTAGTCTAGTTTTAAAGTAAAGTGTAGGTATTTTTGTATAAATAAAAATGTTAGGTTTGCTATTATTAATGAAAGTGTTTATTTTATATAAAATATTTTAATAGGTAGGTTTTATTTTATTAGTTATTACAATAAATTTGTTTCTTTCAAATTTAGAATTTAACATATAAAATGAAGAGAATGGTCTTTTATAACAATGAAAAATAGGATTTCCCGGGATTTAATTTGAGAAGCAAGATAGTTTTAATATTTTTTTTCAGAGGTCGTAGTGGATCTCTTACAGATGAAGTTCGTCTTCAAATGTCACCAAGAAGACATCATTATCATCATACACTACATAATTCATCCAATGATACATCATCTGAACTATTGAAATTATTAAAACGGTTTGTACTTTTATTATATTAATCAATAAACATTAGTCATTCATCACTATTTTGTATAAACGTTCATAAATATATTTAAATATATATATTTTTGGTTTTAGATCAAAAAGTTTTGGTAATGATGCTCAAATTTTAAAAAATCTTAAAGATCTTAAATACCAAACTCAGTATAAAAAAACCAATGGCATATCAAAGAAACTTATATTTGATGATATAAAGTCCTTTGAATCTTCTTTAGAAAATTTAAATGAAGAAAATACTCCTAGTCGATTTGTTGAACCAGCTCAACGCACTCCTGTATTTGAAAATGATCCTTTGGGAGCATTTCAAGAACCTTTAGAACCTACCCCTAATCCATCTGTCACTGTTCCTCGAGTACGGTCAGGTATTGAACTTGATCGTAGTGGCTCGCCTGTATTATTTCAAGAATGGGGTAGTAGTATGCATCGCAGTGCCACATATAGTGAAGATGTAGGTAAAGTTGACAAACACCTTCAGAGATCTTCCACCTTGCCAACTCATGGTGCTACGGAACAAGATTACCAACAGAGTCCAATCAAGTCTGCTTTAGGATCAGCCTTTAAAATACCATTTTCGTAAGTAACAAATATTGATATAAAAATGTAGAACAAGTTAGTTTTTCAAATAAAACTGTTATACTTATCAACTTCCCAATTTATTCATAAAATGATATATGTCCAATTTTGAATTGAAATTAATATTCCTCTTTAAATGTTTACATTATTATAATTTGTAACCTATGATAATGATTAATATTAGTATAAAAAAAATGTTTATTATATTTCAGTATTTACTGCATGTGTAATGGCTGTTATGTATATATCATTGTACACTATTCTGATTTATTATTTATGTCTAATATATTGAATCTCATTTAATTATAAAATATTTGCTATTTTAAAAGAATTGGTCTTATATAATAATATTTCAACTTTATGCCATTATCGTAATAATGGTAATTATTGAGAACATTTGGTTGAATAGTCAATAAAAATATAACACCTCTGTTGTTTATTATGAAATTAAGTATTTCAACTAATATTACAACTATTTCATAAATTCATTCAGGTGATTAGCACAAATACCTGTAATTCTTCCATGTAGTTAATGTTCTATGAAATAAAAATAACTAATTTTATGTTAGAAAAATTATTCCTAATGTATTGATTTCATCATAACTCATTTTAAAAGATATATAATCATAAAAAAATATATTTACCCTTAAATTTGATTTACTATTCCCAAATAATTTTCATATCACAAAAGAATAAACTAAAGCACTTTTATTCTGATTGATAGAAAGTTCCTTACTACTTCCAGTTTAGTGATTCAATGATATTTATAAAAAAAGCCTTCTATAGCTCTTTTATAAAACTACCCTTAACACTTCGACAACCCACATGCTCTTTATATTATAATACTATACATATGATAAACTACAGGTATGAGTTTGTATTTTATGCTTGCAGATAAATGTCTACAACATAGTACATTTTAATATATATATGCTTATGTGCGCGCACTAATTTCAAATAATGCTATCTTTAATTTTCCTATTATCTAATATTTTTTTCTAATTAATTTAAATATTATCAAGGCTTATGTTCATTATTTTAAATGCTCTAATTTAATTATTTTAATGAAGAAAAAAATAAAATGATACAAGTTTTTTTCTTACATTATTATTTTACAATATTTAAACAATTTAATATTTTTTTCAAAAAATGTAAAGTTATTTACACATAAAATAAATTAAGAAATCAAAATGATTCTATAAAAAGTAACAAAATTTAAAGTACAAATTATTTAATAATATTTTTTGTATTTTGTTAGTTTGTATTAGTTAAAAGTGGAAATTGCAAAAGTGTTATATTATGTTTGATTTTACTTTCAATTGGAATTATTTTGTAAATAGAATTATTTGTATATTTTGTAATTTTAGACTTTAGAATATTTTTGCTTAAGTAGTTTTAGTTATTGTTTCCGTTTGCAGTCAATATACACCAACAAAATTTTCGTTACCACGTAAGTCTGACTTCCGTATGGGTTCCAGCATTATTGAAAATGCATTAACCAATATCAGGTAAATTAAAATATATATATTATAATAAGTTATTATAAAATATTTATCATTGTATTATTTTTAATTTAAAATATTTACATTTCTTCAATGGTGTATACTTACATTATATATTATGATATATTCAATATATTCATGCAAATTACATTATCTTTTTTACATACCATTGACAAGTATTATTCAAATTGTTACATTTTTATTTTTATTACAGTACATTTTAAAATTAATCTACTCATAAAAATTTAATCTTCTAGCATAATTTTTTTTTCAGTTCATCAAGTTTTTCTGGAAAAAAGTCAAATGAGCTTCTCATGGGAGGACTGACTAGTCTGAAGAGTGCAGCAAATACTGTGGTGAAAAAGTTTGATGAAATCAAAGAAGCCATATCAACAAATAATACACCTGTAAAAGACTATGTTCAGTTAGTATAAAGCATAATAAAATATTAATCAATTATTTGTATTTTGACATCAAAATATTTGTCATTAATACTTCAACCTACATTTAAAAATAGAACAACTTTAATTTTAATGATTAATTGTTGTAATTCTAACAATATTAATGAATGATGATATATTGGTATCATAACATTTACTATTATTACTATTTAATTTATAATTATAATAAATATTAAAAAATAGGTGTCAAAGAGAAGAAGAAACCTGGACTGGAGATGATAATGATCAACAGTCTAATAACGAACCAAGCGTTAGACGTAAAATATCCAGTGAGATATCTAATCTTGCTGTTGCTCAACATTTAGATTCTTGGAGCTCTAATTTAATTGAACTTTTCACTGATGGCAATAGGAAAAGTAGTTCTACTAATATGAATTCTGGTGAATTTAATTTTTTTCCTTAAAGGCTTGTACTATAATCAATGATGTTCCCATCAATTTTGTCGAGAGTATACTATACGCTGCCTAACGAGTCTCTCACATAGCAATTTTTTTTAATAAATATATTTATGGTAGAGGGTGTAAATATAGATATGTAAATAAATATTAACAAAAAAATTTAAATAGTAATGAGCAAATCGTCTGATGTAAAAAATTAATATCAATTACAAATGTATTTAAACAATAATTATTGTTAAATTAATTGTTATATTATATTTTATATTTCTTCATAAACTGCTTGGAAGTATATGAAGTATACTTTATGGGAACACCTCTGATTATAATACAATAAAACCTCATTAATCTGAACTTTGCTTAATCCAGGCAGCTGTTTATAATACGTAAATTACGTTTGTTAATAATTCATTAAATTAAACCTGAAAACAAGATACAAATTTTATATAAATGCAGGTTATCGCGTATGTATGTACTTTATAATAATTTTGTCAGGTTTGAATTATATCGTGTATAATATTGTATTTAATACAATATTCTTAAATTTATAATTTATGACTTGGTTATTGTGTTTAATCTGGTCTTTCATTAATTCAGACAACCTAGAGTCCTAAATAGTCCAGATTATTGAGGTTATACTGTATACATTTAAATAACACTATGCTCACAATTTATTAAAATATTAGGTTGTGCAACGATGGATTCATCACAACTGAGTTTGTTTCAAGAAAAACTTTACAGCCGTTCAAGCCGTACACCAGATTTGGTTGCTCTAGAAATTATAATGACTACATGTTCAAAATGTCACAACTGCGCATGTTTATTGTTTGATGAAGAAATTATGTCTGGTTGGGTTCCAGATGATTCTAATTTAAACACAAAGTAAAAATTGAATGACTTAATTAATAGTGGTCAATATATTTTAAATAAATTATTTAAATTTTTTATGACAGATGTAGACTATGTATTAAAGAAGTAGTACCATTTTTAACTGTAGATGTTATTGACTATCGATCAAAAAATAGTAATGTAATAGATGAAAACGATGGTCATGCTAATCAAGAAAATATAGATTTACTAACAGAACATAAGGAAAGAGGTATACTGTTAATTTTATTAATTTCGTTTTCTTGTACTAAATTAATTTCATAATTATTTATATTCCATTTGTATATTGTGTGTAATATTGATGTTCAAGTTTTTGGTATTTGCTATTCATAGTTTCATTAACAGATGTTTTTTCGTATTATTTGCAGAAGTAACTAATAATGGATATAAAGCTGATACTATAACAGTTCCTTTTTTAAATCCTCTCGTCTTGCGCAAAGAACTTGAATCTATTTTAGTTGCTGAAGGCGATATTTCATTAACACATTCAAAATTTGTCGACGAACATCCTATAATATATTGGAATTTAGTAAATGATTTAAACAAATTTAATGATTCAAATGTAACATAATGTCTTAATTGATTTAATTTTATGCCTAAAGGTTTGGGTGTTTGAAAGGATAGCAGTACCTTCACATATTTGCGGATTATGTCTTAATGCAAATTGTATACTAGGCGATCGTGATATCATTGATTTCCATACTATATGGTCAACATGCGATTGTTCTAATGTATTAATTACAACTTTGTGGGATAATCCAAAACTGTATGACGATTTAGGTTTGCCAATGTACATGTTTTGGTCCGATGAAGAGTCAAAAGAGAGTTGTTTGATAAGTGCTTTGGTCACTGATCGTAATACTATACCTAAAAAGTGAGTTATATGTAAATAAGTCAAAAATATTAATATATAATTGTAAAGCATATTATTTTTTTTATAATAATTTATTTTATTCATTCAATTGTTTTATATTAAGAAACCCATTTTATAAAATGGTTATAATACATATTTTATATTGCTAAATTATTCATTTTGTTTCAGTGTAATGTCTAAAATAATAGCAAATATTAGGCGTAATAATTTAATTGATCCACTCAAAAAACTAGCTATTGAAAGAAATAAATTGCGAGGAAATGATTTAGCTCACAGCCATTCTTTATACAGGGACATCCTATTTTTAACTATTACAGCTATTGGCCGTGAAAACATTGACATTAGTAAGTAAAAATTAACTATTTCAATCTTACTATTTGTATACTATTATGGCTCTATTCTATCGGTACTAATATAATTTAAAGTTTTTTAGTGTAGCAGATTTGAAGAGGGGTGATTTTCCCTCTAGTGCTTATTTTTTTGTTACTTGTATTTTATGGGCCATAGCCCATAAAACATAATAACTATAAAAATCATAACTTCAAATTTAATAAATGATACAAAAAAGGTATTCTTTAGAATATCTTATCAATTATTATTATTTGATATCAATACATATTATGGAATTTAAATAATAATATATTCAACACAAATTGATTGTAACTAATGCTAGAGACTTATAATAGGAATTTCCATTTTTTGCAATAATCATTGACATAGAAAAATCTTTCAACAAAAGTTCTTTAAAAAATTAGTTTCATAGTAATTGGAGTTTAAGTTAATGATTTTTATTTCGCATATTTTGCATATTTAGCTCTTTTTTTTCCTGTAAGTGCATATTTTGTTATACTTATATTTTAAGTACATATTTCACATATTTTACACATATTATACTATATTTAATATGAATTTTTAAAATTACTAATTTATATAGATACATAATATGTATTTATAATTTAAATTTATTTTTTTATTAGTATTGAACTACCTCTTACATAGTACCTCATTTATGGAAATATTTTCTTGATTTTAGGTGCTTTTGATCAAGAATACTTTTTAGCTTTTGAAAGTGTATCGGAAAGTGATTCAAAATTATTGTTGAAATGTGACTACCCATTATCAATTGGGAGTCAGTACTGTCGTCATCTTTTTAAGGAACTCGAGCTTTCAAATTACAAGTGATAATTAAACTACTTTATGTAAATCATTTTACATTTATCAATGTATTTTATGTATTAATATGTATTAATCTGCTCATATTAAATTATTGAAGTTATTAATAATGGATGTAATGTTATCTACAGTCCTAGTTAAAATAGTCAGTTATTGATTGACTTAATAATTGTTAGTTTATGAATTATTTGTTAATAATTGTGACGTTTTTAACTATGTAGACATGGTCTTTTTTTTACAAAATGTGTATTATTATAATTATTATATGTTAAATGTTGTAATTTGTCTACAACAATAAAATACCTTTATCAATTTATATATTTTTGTTCATCAATCTCTACATTGTATATCGCAATTCAGTTAAAATTCCTATGATCCATCCAGGAACAATTAATAAGCAAAACCAACATAATTGGGTGTTAATAATTTACTGGACAGTAACTATTTAGTTTACCAGGGTCCAGAATTATGCTAGTCATTTTAAAAGTTAATCTCTAATTTCCATATAATAGTTTTAAAATACTAAATTGTAGATAATGATTTTATAATTTCTTAAGTTTTAACTAATTTTAATTTTAATAGTTTTTTGTAATTTTAAAAATGTTCATTCTCAATAACTTGATTTATTTAACACATAAATTAAACTAATTACCAATTGTATTGCTCTTGTATATTAAAAATTAATAAAAATTGACACTTAAAATTTACAATATAATAAAACTACATAGAATTAATCAGTTGTTTAATAAAGCATAAATATTTCAAACCAATAAAAATTTAATAAAAATTAAGATATTTTAAATGAAGGATAATATTGGAATTAAAATAATTAATGTCTCAATAAAATAACTGCAGTCAATATCATTATTTCTTCAAATTCCACTGCAATTGAAATTGTTATTGAGTTATTCAAACAATTGATGAGTTTGATATATAAAGTAATTTCAGTAAGAAAAAAAAAAGTATTATTTACTTCATTCATAGACTATATACACTATAGTGCCACCCCCATAACCAACAAAAGTACCTTTTGGTTTAAATTTATTATATAGGTTCTGTATTATTAATGTTGATATGAAGACAAAATTAAGATACCCAATTGACAATTGGATAAACTAAATACCTATGATAAATATTAAATGATACATGGTTTACTTATCATAATCAAAAAATAAAATTATTATTATTACCACCAACAAAATCAAATCTGCAAGGTGTCAAGTAGATTCAATATTCGCGTACCTATAGCGTTATTCCCGCTTGCCACTTTAGTAAATAATTTATATTATTTTAATATCCCTATTTGTAATCGATCGATTACAAGCTACGCAATAGGTACACGAAATTAAATAATATAAGATTATTTCTGAAATACTTATAACATAATGGTCCGACAGCTAAATTTTAAATTCACCTCTTATTTTTAATGATGTGTAAAAACAATTTTTTGATTCATTTTTATGTCAAATAGTAATATAGATTAATTAAATAAAACTTCATAACCAAAAACAAAGACAAAAAGAACCGTATTGGGCTCACTCTGCTGGTAGATGATGGAATGCACCTCGTTCATAGGATAGGTCATTATGGATGACCTATCATCCATACCATGGATTTGTTAAATCTGAATGCAATGCTAAATATCATTGCATATGAAAAACAATTCTGAACGGAGATGATTGGTTAGAATATAATATAATATATCATGTATTTAATTGAAATATTATGTCAATATTTGCTTTTCAAACGCTTATAAAAAATAATTGTGCCAATGTATTTCAGCAATTATCGAATGATAGTAAGAACAACTTCTGTGGAATCTCCTATTATATTTTCAAGCATTTTGTCCCAACCAAATTATTTTTATCAACAATTATAAAAAAACAAATACTTCAAATGCCTATAAGTTGCTTAATAATCAGTACATTATTCTGAAAAAATGCCAATCTTAACAACTGGTAAAAATTTTGAGTTCCTGCGACTTATACTTTTTGAATAATAACAAATATTTAAAATCGTAAGAGGATAAATTGTTATTTTTAACAATTTCATAAAAATTTACATTTCAGTCATAAAATTTTTTCCGGTACCTAGAAATGTTTTTATAGTTATTTGAAATGTAACTTATGGATAACCTTGTGTTAAAAATTTTGAACCTTAAGCATAAATATAAACAATTTAATGAATTTATACAATTTAAATAAATATTAGTATTATCAACCATAAAAATGAAACATTCACTGGACATTATTCAGATTATATGTTTACTTTGCAAAAATTTCCTATTACATTTTTTAAAACAAACTTATCACAACAGTGCAATATAATTATATCATTAGGACATTTGGGTGAAAATCGAAATACGGTTTCTTCTCGTATGGTTCAAGACCCAAACTATTATCAATCCTATTGTTACCTTTGAATTCAGAGAAAACTACATCTAGCACCCAAATGCATGTAACCATTGCCAATATTAATAGTATGGCTTATCTATATATTATAAAATCAAAGCTTCCCAAGAAACAATATCAACCCAAACTGCGTTCAAGCTCATACAAAAATGCATTATTCATAGAATTCATTTCATAATAGTTATATATATATATGGACAAAAATTCAGTCATGGATTGCGAAGAAAAATACACCAACTATGGATGATTAAAATGTAATTTATTTAATCAGTTTTATTTTTTGCTGCTCTTTGTACCAGAGCTGGAAACAGATGATTGAGACATTGTACGTTTACGGGTCTGTTCAGCACGTTTCTTTGCCAACTTTTCCTTTTGTCGGTGTGCAAGAAGCTTGGCATACTCAGTAGCCTGTTCTTTGCGTTTCAAACAACGCTTCTTTTTCAGTGCCAAATTATGACGTTTACGCTAAAAATTTAAAAAACCAAACATGTAGATACAGCTATGATATGGGTTAATAATGTTATTACCTGAAGGCGGACTGGAGTAATAAGACGTTGGATTTTAGGGGCTTTGAAATGTTGTTTCGTCTTTCCTTCCTTGATTGGCAAAGGTCTTTTGATAACATACTTGCGTACATCATCTTCCTTTTGCAAATTGAATAACTTACGAATCTTATTGGCACGCTTAGGTCCAAGACGACGGGGAACATTTGTATCTGTTAATCCAGCAATGTCCTAAACCAAAGTGTACAAATAATACATTTACATCAGATAAAAGAACAAGATCATAAGAAAACTAGGAAGATAAAAATGTATCGAGTATACACTAATAATGATCAATAAAAAATAATCACTATTAAAACATTGAACGAAAAATGATTTTCCGACATTCCGATGTCAAAATATTATTTAGAATAAATCAACAGGAAAATGTCGGATAAAATAAATTAAAATACTGAAAAAAATTGTAGAAATATACCAATTATACACTAAGAATGATCAAAAATAAGCATTCCTAAAACTTTAAATGGACATTATTATACCGACATTCCGATGCAAAAACATTAAATATATGAGTTCACAGGAAAATGTCGGATTAAACAAATACCAATATTGTAAACACTGAAAAATTTTTTTGAAAATGTAACACTTAGTAATCAAGAATGATCAACGATAAACACTCAAAATCATATAATTTATGCAAAAATTAATATACCGACATTCCGATGCAAAAACATTGAATCCATGAGTTTACAGGAAAATGTCGGGTTAAATAAATAATAGCATATACTTTATTTAAAATTAAAAAATTTAACATTAATACACTAAGAACAATAATAAAAAAAACATTTATAAAACTTGGGCAGAAACTATTACAAACATTTTGATGCAAAAACATTGAATATAAAGAGTTCACAGGAAAATGTCTGATTTCTTCCTTTATAGTAATTTAATATAATTATAAGATATAAATACCTTTTCTCCCTTTTTGACCACGATCAAAGATAAAACACTAAGATTGGAATCAACAATGCATCCACGTACGGATTTCCTTTTGCGTTCACCATCTCTTCGTGGACGGTAGCAAGAATGTCCCTTAGACAATAATAAACGCACTCTGACATTAGAGAGAACACCTTGTTTCATTGGAAATCCTTGCTTGTCATTGCCACCAGATATTTTAAGCACATAACCTTTCCATTCATCACCAAGTATATCAACTTCAACTTCAGTGCCAATTCGTTTTTCGTAGAATACACGCAACTTATGCTCATCTACGATTTCAAACAGCTTTTGGCTGCCTGTAGCGGGGTATGATACATTTAACTATAAAAAGAAAATAAATAGAATCAATGATTTGAACACAATCATATTAATTAAATTATTGGAAATAATAATTAAAAGGAGGTTCACTTTAAACAAATTAGAAGTAATAAATTCTAAATTCACCAAAGTTAAGAAAATAATTTTAAGTTAAATTTTAGTAAAATATATTTTTACTCCAAATTTATATTTCCATATTTGTATACATTTTTTTAATCAATTTAATAAAATTATTCGTAATAGGTATAATCATGTAATAAGTATATCATAAAATAAACATAACATATTTTCCTAATTTAGTTAACAATTATTTAAGTAAATATAGTTATAAAAATAAATTTCTTTTGGATGAAAAAGTTCATAAATTCTTTTCGTTTTTTAGACGAATGAAATATTTTAAATACTGATAAGAAACTATATTTGCAACAATTAAGAATACATCAAGATATATATTTTCATATTCAAATATAACAATATAGTTATCGCTACGTAAACTGGACCAGAAAACTTAGTTTAATGACTAAATGAGCAATTTCGAGTAACGAAATAACACATTAAGATATTGAGCAAAATAAATGACTTTTCGATATTAATACAAGCTCAGATACAAGGTAAATGTTAATATATTTTGATCGTAGAATAATATTAGTGACCATAGTATTATGGATACATGGAAAAGAGTAACATGTTAAAAGCCAATGACACTAATTGTAACTTTATCCATTTCCATCTCAAAGGATATTCGTTTTATTAATATTTAAGTTCATATAATCGTTAAAGAATATATAAATAAGTTTAATTTACCTTCATGTTGAATCCTAGTCACTGGACGAACACAATTTACAAATTAAAAACCATTGGACATTAACACGATTAACATTTCTAAGGAAAAGGTAAGCAAAACGTTTTGAAAGAGGACCGATGATTATTGTGATAAGTGAGGTTATACTAAGCAGTGCGGGCAACTGTTTTATTGTGGTAGTTATTCAAGCTGATCATGGTCATAAAGTTATGGTAATGGTTTAGTTGAGATATTTATATTTGTAGGTTGGTAAATAAAACAACAATTAATAATTTTTTTTTTTCGCTTATCATTTATCACCATAATAACATTCTATTCTAATAATGTGCATTAGTATTCAAAATTCTTTAATCTTTTTTATGTGTGCACGTCGCACGATTATAAAGAACGTTGTCAACGTTCTCTGCTTCTATAATTGTGATTCTGTGATTCTGTCATAGGAATCTGCCGTAGTACAGTTCACGATTATATAGAAATAAAGTAAGTACTTTATTATCGTGCTACAGTTGTGTTTATAACAAATGAGACATAACACAGAATCATAGAATATTATTATTACAGAATATATTCTGACAGATCGGTAGATACCATTCGTCCGATGACCGATTTTCATTCAAGTTATACTAATGGAGATTTATGTTTAATTTTTTTTTAAATGTACTTATTAAATATTGTTTTGACAGAGCGTCACACCCATGTGTGTAATTTCTATATTACAAACTTACAACATAACAAATCTACGTTCAGTTTTGAACTGATTTTGTGTTGTCAACTTTAATATTAGAGTATTCTGACCTACTATCGAACTTAAAGGAAAGTACATTATCAGTGTTTTTCATTGTTTTTTACGATATCTTCATTTTTAAGCGAGTTATGACACTGAATACAGTATATGAAATAGGTACTGAAATATTACAATTTCAAAAAACTCAGAGATCGCTTAAAAATAAAAACATCTTAAAAAACCAAGGTAGAAAAACAAATGAGGTTCTTCCCATGATGTTTGATAATAAGTCAATTTATACTAATATTGCAGGTAACAACATAAAATTATTTTTACTACACTAAGATTTGCTATGTCATATCATTGATTAAATATGAACGCCAATGGTAATAATAATATGTTGCAAATTTATAAGATGGAGGCATGCAGGCAGGTATCAGACCCACTCACCCATCTAACGTTAAACATCTTCATTGCATTATACATATGAATATGATACAGATTGTTTAGAATTGTATACAAAGGTTTTGGAATCATTATATCCCAATTACTATACTACATGTACCTAATAATATTTTGTAGCATTAAACATATTACTTAGGTATGTCATTTCATAAACTGATTGACATAAATAAAATAGTTCATTCATATTATATTATTTTATATTTTCTAGTTATTACCTGTGGATATGTTTATTCATTCATTGACAATTAAAATATACAAAAGGGGAATGACTGAACACTGGAATGTGTGGTACCTATTATTATAAAAATATGGGATCGGAGTAACAAAAAGGAAAACAATTAAAATAAATAAATTAGTTAATTTATTAATAAATAAATAAATAAATATGTGAAAAAATAAATGAATATATATATATATATATATATAAGCAAATAATAAAATAAACATATATATTAACAAATAAGTAAATAAACAGAGAAAAGTTCGGCAGTTAACTA
This sequence comes from Chaitophorus viminalis, assembly GCA_025469195.1. Taxonomy (NCBI): domain Eukaryota; kingdom Metazoa; phylum Arthropoda; class Insecta; order Hemiptera; family Aphididae; genus Chaitophorus; species Chaitophorus viminalis. The sequence goes on from JAIPRK010000711.1 coordinate 24,173, forward strand.
AAAATGGTACCTAATATCTACATACAATAAATAGTTGTTATGGGTTTAAATAATACCTGAAAATAAAAGCGCCATGGCATGGGCGTAGACTGGTATAATTATTTGTGGGGGCCAGTGGCGTAGTTATGATTTGGTTCTGGGGGTGGGATATTTTATTAATTGGATAAACATAAAGGGGGTTTAGTTCCCATCGCGGCTGTAGATACTATCTACAGCCGTGGTTCCCATACGAAACATAGCAGATAAGAGGATACATATTATGTAAGTTCCTCCACGAAAAAAATTATACCGGTACGTATGTTCCCACACGGAAAAAATTCTATGTCTATAAATAGAAATTTATAGAAAAAAACACTTGGTTGATCTATGATATTGCGTTTCGCGTATGATCGTATGAATGTATGATAATATGATGGGCGAAAGATATAATTTGAGAGCCAAGATAAGGACATGGTGAATTATATTCGTAATTATAATATATTATATTTTATATATCGCAATGCATTAAACATTAAAAAAAAAGCTATATCCCCATCATTCCCCCCCATAACTACACCACTAGTGGGGGCTATATAGGACTATAAAATGTATTTCATAAACTCCTTATGTTTAACTTGAATTAACGGCAAAGAGAACATTTTCTAGAAAAAACAATTTACATTTGACATTTTATTTTAGAACAAAACGAAAAACGATTCTGAACGGAGATGAGTCTGGAATAATTATACATAATATATCATGTTATTCTTAAATTGTAATATTATGTCAATATTTGCTCTTCAAATGCTTATACAAAATAATTGTACCTAATTACATTACAATCATTTTTAAATGACAGTAAAATCAACTTCTGTGAAATCTTCTATTAAATTTTCATTTATTTTGTTCCAGCAAAATTTTTTTTATCAACAATCATTATAAAAAACAAAAAAATATATTTGAAGAAAATGCCAATCTAGACAACTGGTAAAAGTTTCAAGTTTGTACGACTTAACTTTGTGTTAACATTTCGAGCCTTAAGTATAATTACCTGAAACTTTATGAATTTTCAACTACAAAATAACTTGCAAATATCTCATACGAATTTGAACGTCAGGGGCTTATAAATAAATTTGTGTTAAACGATTTTCGATTTTTTTAATTGCAATATGTACAACTTATAATAAACCTTGTATTACATTTTCAAGATTTTTTGGACAGCCAAATTTTTTTTATTGATCATAAAAAAATACTTTGAAAAATTAAAATTTCAACTGTTTATAAATAGGTCAAAAAACGAATCAAAATACTTCCAAAACTTAACCGTGTATAGACAACGCTATTATAAATATTTGTTAAAAATTTCAAATATATGTGGTTTTTCGTTTTTGAGTCAAAGCAAAATTAAATAATTAATTTTGTCAAACATGGTTTTGTGTATAAATTCCCGTTTTTCCGTTACTTTTTTTTTGGTTTTCGCGGAAGCCTTTGAAAACTATTAATATTTTTTTACTGTTGACCTCCCCCCCCCAAAGTATCAGCTAAATTGACCTTTCTTAATTGCTGCATGAGAAAATCAAAGCATTTTTACTACTTTTGAACGTGTTGTCAAACACACAAATAAAAATAAATTTAAAACAATTTTAACATCATTGTAAAATCAATACATCCATTGCTCTATTCAGAATATAAAATTACAAGGAGCAAATTTGATGTTTAAGATTAAATTGACAGGAATAACATGTTGCGGAAGCATCATGAGGTGCTACCATTGGTAAAAACTAATGAATTTAATAATTTATAGACATAGACCACATACAGATTTGTAATTACTCGTTTTTTTTTTATCTCTTATTTATAAATAGTAATTAAATACTCAACTCACATGTAAAAAAAGTCAGTATTTTTTATGTCTATGATGATAAGTATAAAAATTACGAGAATTATTCAAGGAATGAAGAAATACTTTTTTCATAAATTGTTTGAAAGTAAAATAATTTATAAACATTGAGAATAACTGTTATCATAAATTATAATTTATCTTATTTTAAATAAAAAGTTCATAATATAACATACATTTATTTAATAAATACAAAATATTTATATCACTATTTGTTGTAACACTCAACAAAAATAAATTAAAAAATCAATCATATTGGTTATGGTAATTATATGTGGGTTTCTGTATGATCTAGTTCTAAAGCAGGATTTGTTGCTGCCCACGTTTTCTTTCCTCTAATCTTGTCACTTCTTTCAATTTGCGTAACAAATGTCTTAGACTTATTCGCAAAATGTTCTTGAATGTCCTCTAATGGCACTCCTTCGGTTTCTGGCATCATTGTATATAATACAACACATCCAACTATACTTACTATTGCATATATAAGAAATGTCCCAGATAAATCAATATGATCAAGTACCATGAAGTACGATTTATTTGCAATAAAAGCAAATATATAGGAACTAGAACCACTGGCCCCACTTGCATAAGCTCGAATATTTGGTGGGTATACCTAAAAAATCCATTATGATTAAACCTATTTCTTGTGTTCAGACTTTCAGTAATGATTTTTTTTTTTGATTACCTCTCCTATTAACATCCATGGCAGTAACCTTATAGAAATATGCGTCATAAAAGCAGCCCCATTTAAAAACACTAACGGTATCCAAGTAACGTTAGCTATTATTTGCTCGTTGTATTGTTTTGTGAATACATATGCTGACACGACGAAAAAACATAAGGATGTTCCTAGTGTGGATACCAATGATAATGGGCGCTTGCCAGTCCAATGAATTAATATAAGGCAAAGTATACTTCCCGACAATTGTGATATTCCAAGGATTAATGTAGACGTATAACCGTTAATAGGAGATCCCAAAGTTTCAAAAATTTGAACCTATTGATTAATTAATTATTATAACTAAATAAATCGGTACTAAAATCAATATTCATTATTAAACTTACTGCATGTACTTGCAGTGTACTCATTCCACCAAAGTTTCCAAAAAAGAAAGCTGATGTAATAATAAAGTAAGGCAATAAAAATGTTCGTTGCATATAAAAACTATAAAATTTTTTGTTTTGTTTCATTCTAACTTTTTCTTTGTTTAACGCTATTGATTTACTTAACATTGATAACTCATACTGTACGTCATCTGGTTTAACCCAACCACGAAGCCAACAAAGAGACTTTTCGGCATCTGCTACCCGTCCTTTACCTAAAACAAATTCATAAGATGTTATTTTATTAAATGAAAGTCTCATCTAATAGTATCTAAAAACAATGAATATTTAAACTGCGATTTCCATTATTATTAATAATTGTATCTCACTTATAAGCCAATGAGGGCTTTCTGGTATAAGCAACAGTGATATTAATGCAATTACAGGTACAGCAGTGTTATAAAGTACTACTTTTCTCCAATGTAAAAAGTCTCCTAAAACAAATTGAGATATAGACCCAAGTATGACTGTAGTTGATGACAGAGCCCCAAGCACTCCTCGAAGATGAGGTTCAGTAATTTCAGCAACGTATGTCAACACCTATAGGTACAAGCATATTTATAAATCATAATGAATCTTATACTTTATATTATTATACTGGTATCAAATTATCGAGGCAAGTAATATTTCATATTCATACTCACCGGAGCTTCTAGTAAACCACCACAGAGACCACAAAGAGCCAAAGCTAAGTAGAGCTCGATTACTGTAGAAGCATTATGAAATAACAACCAAGCTAGTATAAATGGTAAAGTGAGTGCAATCATGCTAGGTTTTCTTCCAAAAGGTTGAGTGACTGTTCCAGATATTATACATCCCAGTGGAACACATATTAAATTTATGCTACCTGAAAACAATTTATATAAATATTAATATACACCATTTATCCATGTTGCAGGCGTTCAAACATTTTAAAACCCGTACAAATGTGTAATTAAATAAATACTAACTGAACCATGATGTCTGTTCTTTATTCAGTTGAAGCAGTTCATCATGTCTTATACTAGAGCTATTTGATACTGATGTATGATATAATGCTGGAATAGCTATGGTTGGCAGTCCCAATGTCATTCCATAGGTTAAGAGTAGACAATTTTTAGCCGAAACAGCTAATATCTTAAACAAATAAACGAAAGAAAATCGTTACCACTGCTATGCCACTATCTTTTAAATGTTTTCGGATCTTCCGTTTTATAACATAAACTGAAATTCAGTTTATGAATCAATATTAATTAAAAATTATTATATTATTATATTCAAATCTTAAATATTGATACATCACAAATACATTTATAAAGCATGTAATAATGTAAAGTATGTAAGTATGTTATGAATTATGAATTACGTTGTACAACTATAACCAAAAACGGCTAAAAATGTAGTTTTGAGTTATTTTACTTATAGTTGTTTTATTATTATATTTTCATTTGCAAAGTCCATGTATGAAATGGACAAAATCACAATTGATCATTTTAAAATTAAAAAAATCAGACTTGTATCTTTTGTAGAAGTAAGTTAAGTAAGGCTACATAATATATAACACTATAGTGTAGTATTGTATCAAAATATGTTTCTATATATCTATCTCAAATCTGATCTATTAGTTTGCCAGCAACGTCAATTAAACTTCAAAACAGATGCGCGTCGGTTTTGTTCGAATACCCATCTCTGTTACGATTAATTTAATTGTTGTAGTCATTATTAATAATTACGTATTTATTTTCATGGTGTTTTATAAATACTATATGCGGAAAATATAACTTCAACACCGTGATTCCGGTCTGATGAATAAATACATGTACCTCTATGACCTTCATATATATTTGTCTGATTTCTAATTGTATACTTTTTGAATAGATAATTTATATAAAACTAACACTAAATAAACAAATATTATTAAATTTTAATAACTGATATAAAGTTAAGTTAAGAAGTTTTTAATAAATACCTGTGATCTGAATGATCTGATGATATAGTTAAATACTTAATTACATAATTCAAGGATAAAGTTCTAAAAATCTATGTGAAATATAAGAAAAAATGATTAAAATATAATAAAATAATAATTTAATTAAGTATTAACAAATTTTGGTTTTATTTTATTACTTGGAATAGTTGGTACTAATACCAAATAAAGTATAAGTAATTACAAAATACTGTTTTTGATCAAATTTGTACGATTATACGTATTGTATTTAACATTTTATTATTGTTATTATTATGTATGGAAATAGAACATTATCTCATATATGTGTTTTAGTGGATATTATTTTGTAGTAACACACTGGGACGAAAATAAGTGATAGAAAAAGGTAGCTGACCGGTGTGGTAGTGTTTTAAGGACGACAATTATAGTTCAAATTATATAATTTTTATAATATGCACATATTCAAAGACTATCTAAGAATCGCGTGAGACTAAAAGATTCCGTTTGAAACAAGTTCCTGCAGGCTTATCCGGTGTATTTATCCAGAGTATAATTATATTATATCGTACTTATAATGATTGGCCGATCGGGCCAAATTCTGCGACAACTTAATATCTATTTAAAATTATTATAGAATTGTTGACTCACCTTAAACAAGTTTCAATGTTATTATATATTTCATTCATTTTTTTCTTATAATTATGTACTAATAAATATTCATTAATATAAAATAAAATAAAATAGAAATTAACAGTTATTTCATTATTACTTATTAGCTTGCCGCACTGCCCTAGCATGTAAGGAAAAAAGATGTTGATGAATAATGCGAAAATCATAATTTTCTAATTGTCTATATTTTGAATACAGTTATCAGTTCTGCAAGATGAAAAATTTTAATTATTTAATAAAATACATATAATATTGGATAAATTTCCGGAAACGACCTAAGTATTGATATATTGTAATAAACGCTTGAAAAAATATAATATGTCTATTATATAACATATATTTTTTCAGTCCAGCACCAAAACATTTACCTACTTTTTATGCATACTAAAAACAGAAAAAACTTATTTGGGCACTAGAGTTCATAAATCTTAATTCAATTTTTTATTTTTAAACAAATATGAAAATTATAATATGATGAGTAATGACCTATATTTTGTTTATGAAATCAAAAAACAATTTCCCTAATCTCAACACTGCAAGCATCGCTTATAGAGATTAGGTATCAACACAAATTGTATCATGCCGAAAAATTGTTGTAATTATTATTATTGTTGTTGATTGATTAAATAAATAAAATATTTGATTGGTAAATGTAAAAAAAAGTGTATAAGTTATTACATATAATATATATTATACTATATTAGTATAAGATATGGTTTGTATTATATATTGGGTTTAATTAAAACTACGGACTTTTACATGGTAATTACTTATTACTAATAATAATAATAATAATAATAATAATAATATTTATTGATACCAAATTAAAATAACAATAACAAACATGTTATAAAATAAAATAAAATAGATGATTTAAATAATCTTTGGTTCTCTTTTCAAAAGCAAGCTTGTGAGAAAAGATAGAGCTGTGTACCAGGTCTACATATTACTGCTATTACATTTCAGATTAGACTATATTAATTAATCAATTAATTTCCTATATTAATATCGTTTTTACACTATAATAACCTAATTTCCTTAGAACATGTTCTTACACTAGTTGTGAACCGATATTATAAAGGTATTTACTGTCGATTGTTCAGCAACCTTTTCCGGGATTTAATTATTACGATAACAATGGATTTGTTTGATTAAAATACCCAAATATACATAGTAATTAATTTTATGTGTCTTATATTTGTGTATATTCTTATAAAAACAGTAACTACATTTTATAAAAAAATATATAAAACATTAAGTAGAAACTTTCAAAGTATGACCAATTGACAACCAATTAATAATTAGAATATCCCATGTCAATATTAAATTTAATATCCATATGAATAATATACGAAATCTAAATGTTATTCGTAAAATTGTATGTATAATTGAAATACAGAAATTCGAGAACATTATGATTAAATTCATAAAATTGTTGTCAATAAACTTACTTGTGGTAAAGCATTTTTAAAAGTTTTCTTCGGTTTTATCCACGAATCAACAATTTCGTTATTATTGTTGTTTAACTGTGATTTAGATTCTCGAACTTGATTTTGAGGAGTATGAATATTATTGGATATGGTGGAATGATCTTTTGGAAAATCTGACTCTATCTTCTTTCTAAAATTAAAAAAAAAATGTGTTTTATATACTTAATAGGTATTATTGTAGTATATGTTAGCGTGATCATCTATGTAAGCCCGTGGTCACTCGAAATTCTACTTTGGGCCTAGTAGTTTACCTATGTTGAAAACTTGCATAAGAAAAAGACAATTTATATATATATTATTGTATTGTAATAAATACAATAAATTGTATATATATTGTACAGGTTTTGTACGGAATTGACAGGTTATATTATAAGAATATTGTATGAATATAATATTATGAATTATAGATTAAAAACTCAAGAAAAAAAGAAGACATGAAGAAAGTTTCTTTTCCAACAGTTATATTATACATATAAATTGTATTTCGCATTAACTTATTATTTGATTCTCAATTATTTTACATTACTTAAATACTGTAGGTATACAGCGTAAATTGTATTTGCTCATTTGTAATTTGATTACACCTTATTATACACACTAATGTATACAAATAAATGATTTAAATTGTTTTTGTAAGTTTTATTAATTTATAATGTAATTACTTAAAAAATTAAATAATTTAGTAAGGTCGAATGTTTGCTGTATTATTTCGTGTTGCTATAAATTTAAGGACAATGACAAATCATTGAATACAGGAAACGTTCCTCAGTATTTTTTAGTATGTGTACTAAATATCATACTATTATAATATTACTACTTATTAGTTATTACTTGAATATATCACGTAGTAGTAAAGGAAATTGTTTATGTTTACATTAAAATTACTAGTTACCACGCTCAATTCAATACTCGTCTGAAATCAACAAAAATCATACTAAAAATATAAATACCTAGTCATCATTCCATATTTTAAATATTTTCTATTAAAAAAAAAATTACTACGCCAAATAATTATATTTTTAAGAATATTATGTCTCTTTATAAATAAATGGACTACGTTTCACCTCATATAACATTTCTAAGTCATAAAAACTAGATTATTTATTTTATTTGACAACATTTAATACAATTGTCAAATGTTTTTAGCCTTTTATTCTCACATCAAGAAATATTCTCTTCACATCGTGTAACTTTTCTACTTACAAGTGTAAAATATAGGAAGAAAGTTTAGTTGCGTTTAATTGTATATCTAAAGTCTAAATCAATTTTTAACAACTCCACTAATTGACTGAATAAAATATAATTTTCTCCTAGTTTTTATAGTCACCAGAGAATACTATATTTTACAAATGGATAATGTAAATTAAACGAAATAAAAATACTTTTGAACCACAGCCAACTATTAATCATAAATTTGGTATCAATTTAATATAGGCAGGTACTTCAAAATATAACCAATATAATACAACTTTTTTAAGCACCCTAATGATATTTGGTACCATAAAAACTCCGCTTTCAGACGGACCATAAAAACTTCAACAATGTTTGAAAGTGAAAATTCAAATTACATTCTATTTAATTTACTGATAACTGCAATAGATAACTGACAATTTCTATTTCCTGACGCTGACCTCTTTGTAAATATCTATGTCACAAGATCTCTACCTTTCGTTGCACCTTTAAATAATATATAATTATGCTTATACAGTTTGAAACATTGTAAATGCTAAGAGTGTAATTTATTAATATAGTATAATAACATTAATGATTGAAAGTCTAAATATAGAATACTACTTTAGAAAGTCCATTTTCTAATAATTGAAATATACTTTCTACGAATTCCAATTTTATACATCGCTTTTTAAACTTTATTTGCGTTACTTCAACAACATATATTTTCTATTAATACAAAATGTATATTAATCATGTGAAATATTAAACTTAAATTAAACCTTATTTAGTATTTTAGTACCTACGTATTCACTTCATAATAAATAATAATTTTTCAATTAATTCTTTAAATTATTATTTAATACGACTATAGTTCAAAAATTTTACTTTGACCATGAAAAAATGAATGTCATGGCTATTTTCTTGTTTTAAAGCCGTGTACAGCCATACGGGTAAAGATCACTAAGGTAGGTAGGTATGTTTTGCATTTTGTCTGTCATGCATACGAAAAAAATTTCCATTCAAACTAACAAATATGGTTAAAAACTATTTTCATGGTACATTGGCACTTAAGCAAGGTAAACCATAACCGGTTAAGCTAAAAATATACTCGACAACCGGTAATTTTAATATTGAAGTCGTTATAATTGCAGTACTCAGGTACTCACGAGTCACGACTGCAACCAATGGATGATAATATGACGATGTATGTATCAGGAGGCAGGTATCTACCTACGTGAAAAATTGAGTACAATAGAACTTTAGAAATGCACACGTACATATAATGGTTCTATAACTTTTTGAAATCTATTGGCCCTATATTCATCATTTCACGCTTTGAATGAAAGCTTGGAACGAATCACAAACAATAATACTACTGTATTTTGTAACTGTTTAGTCTATATAGTTAAAGTTTACATACAGATATTTTAACTATTTTATATTTAATTATAAATATGTACATACTTCATAAAGATAATTACATTTGAAGGTAATATCCTATTGATAATGCAGTGTGTCAGTATATCTGGATACCCATCAATATGATACAACTTTTTGTCAATTAAAATAAAAAAATATAAAATAAAAAAAAATAGTAATAATTACACTAAATGACGAAGAAAAGGTTTATTTTGAAAATTAATATGTCAATAAAATACAAAAATGTTATAATACAAAATTAGTATTTGTACATAGAGAATCTTGCATAATAGTTTTAAATAAAAACAGTACAATATGGTTAATACAATAGCGATTTCTAAGTATTCAATTTGAAATGAATAATGAAAAATATTTGCAGTACAAAATTATTATAATGTTTAACAGTTTACAATAATAGTCCTAACTCCTAAAATCCATGTTTACTGTCTATTGTTTATTTATAATATGTATGTTACTGCCATTTTCATAAATAAATAAATATAAAATCTTAATATTCAAAAGATTTATCTTATAAGAACTATATAATTTGATAATAATATTGTTACTGTAATTAAATGATTATTTTGTGTTGAAAGAAAGTATTCATTATAATATACTATATGTATATAAATTATTCAATTTTTTATATTTTAGCTATTTCGACTAAAAATTCCTGTTATTTTTTTGCTCACTGTAGATATCATTTTAGAATTAATATTAAAGCTAGATATGAACCAAACATTTTATTTTTAAAAATCTATATGAATTGCTCAGTATATTTTAGTTTTGTGAGACGTATGCCAAGTATACTAATGAGATAACAATGGACACAAATCACTTAGTATTACGAGGAATGCCGAAACATGTTCATGAAATAATTAAATAAATAAATCTATTGACTATTATACATTTAGATGTCTTAGCTAGCACTTGATTTACTTAATATCCATATAAGGTATACGTAAACATATTTTATTAATTTAAAGTTTTTTATTGCGTCGACTAATATTTAATAAGCTAACTAAAATATCTAAACAGCTTAATATTTATTGTAATAGTAAATATTACACAAACACTATTTTTAAACAAATAGCCTGATTAATTAATATTAACCAAAATAATCAACCCTTTACTCAATACAACTTAAATCAAAAATTAAATTTTAAATAACTTATATATTTTATGAGTATTCAACTTTTTTTTGTTATTCTAATTTAGAATAAAATATTACAAATGCAAAACACGTACCTATCTAAATATACTATAATAATTTACATATACTCGGAAAAATCAACAAATAAAATGAAATATGCATTTTTTTAACCATAAACGTATGTATTTTTATATTTATAATATTCACTATGTTGTCTTTGAAGTTCCTTATTAAAATATTCATAAATATATTACATGTATATTATGTTTATATTGTATTATAATATATAATCAATGTATTATATAGGTAATTACCTAGAATCCTGGTTCATTTTCTCGAGCTTATCACATTAATAATACTTTAAAAATATATAAAGGATAAGAAAAAAACAATTAATATTAAACAGTAAACATTCTTTGGAATATAGAATACGATGGCTAGACAAGTGCACTGAAAACGTTGACGGCTTACACTAACCTGTGGACCAACTACCTACCTATAGATGTAGTAGAACCTATGAACTACACCTACCAACTACTTTCTATAATCAGTTCTCTCTGCACTTTGTGTTAGAAAAAATTTAACGTCTGTAAGACAATTGGTTGGTCTAAAATATTTTAACACACAAAGTATGCTAATTTAAAATTAGCAATAAATGTATATTGTTTACAATTATTTATGTAGAAAATATTGTGTGTACAACAATATAAATAATTTATTTTATTTTCTATTATTTCATAATATAATAACTATCGCTTTACGCTTAGTTAATACGTATAAATTATGAATAATAATAACCGAATTACAGTATAAAGTAAACATATAAGAGGTCATTTTATAATACAATAGTGTGCAAATTATAATTTTTTTTAATTTTAAAATAATACATTCCTTACGTAATTGCTATCAATATTTATGGATATTTTAACTATGTACTTTTATTTTTTTTGAACATCGTGGGTATTATGTTAAATATTAATATAGAATTACTATATAGTGTATAATACAGGGATCTATGTATTTAAAGTAAAAATAAAAAAAGGATCGGATGGGCCTCGCTCTGGTAGAAATTTTTTTACAGTTATTTGAAGAGTAACTGAAGGATAATCGTGTGTTAAAATGTTGAACCTTAAGTATAAACGCAAACAATTTTATTAATTTTCAACTACAAAATAATTTGCAAATGATTGCAATTTTAACATATTTTATACAAATTTGAACTTTTTGAGCTTATAAAAAAAATTTGTTAGGATCGGTTTCTAATTTTTTTTAGTTGCAATAAGTATAACTTATAATAAACCTTGTATTAAATTTTCAAGCGTTTTTAGACAACATTTTAATTTTTCTATAAATAAGTAAAAAAATGTCAAAATACTTTGATAAACTTAATTATGTATAGAAAACGCCAATATAAACATTTGGTGGAAATTTCAAGTGTTTGCAATTATTCGTTTTTGAGCATTTAAAAAAAAATTATTTTTTCAAAACGTGGTTTTGCGTAAAATTTCTTATTTTTTAGTAATTTTTTTATCGTTTTCTTCCATGCTTTTAAAAGGTTTTGATAAAGTTTTATTTTTGACTTACTCAAGTATCATCTACATTCCCTTTCCTTTCAGAAAAGTTGCTGTTTAAGGAAATCGAAGCATTATTACTGCCCAAAAAGGTGTCATCATAAAAAAAAAAAAAACAAAAAAAACACACATCATTGTAAAACCAATAGATTCCATATTTCCATCACTCCGTTCAGAATCTGATACCTAAAACAAATAAATTTATTAGATCGTGTGGACAACAGCATTTAAATGTCGTTGGAGTAGTAAATGAATCATGAACAACCTAATCTAATGAATTGTAGATGTTTTTTAGAAGGCCTTAAATGTGATGTTCACTATTTTTTTTAATTTTTACATTATATTTTTATCTAAGTTTTTATTTCTCATGGATCATTGTGAATTTGCTATAATTTTGAAGACATTATATTAAAAAAATTGTTTTTAAGTGGGTTGCTGGTAAATTTTCCAGAATAGATAAGCATAAGAATGAGAAGTGATAGTACCTAGTAATTGCTTATATATTAGTATTGAACATCTTCTTTTTTTTTTTTTTGTACGATTGATTTTTTACTTATTATATGAAATAGTATTAATATGCAATGGTGTGCTTGTTGTATAGTTAAGTAAATATGTGTGGCCCCCGAGTTAGCCTCTTATCTAATGTGGCTCCGAGGTATTTAACTGACGGTTTCCATGGTATTGGCACATAGTATTATTTTAGTAGAAGTGGTATGGGATAATGACGAAGGCTAAAAATGATTACTATGCTTTTTGAGGCGTTGATTTGTATTTTCCAGTTTACCATGTTTATTATACATTTAGATGGTTTTGTATGTTATTTATTATTATTTCTATGTTACAGGGTTTAGTATTTACATATCGATGATCTCTAGATAGTTTGGGAGGCAGAAGTGTGAAAAACAAATCCTTTCCAGTCTCTCGGTTTTATTTGAAAAAAGAAAAAGAAGATCATCGATAGACGATAATTGTAAGTCGTAACGTCTACGAAGAGGTCAATAATTGTACAAGGTGACTGCGATATATCAAATGTGATAATATGTTTAATAAGATAGGACCCAGCAATCAGTATAGAGCCTTCGGGTACACATTGATTAGAGATCAGAAATATTATTGTTTGATTTACTGAAATTTATTTGTCCAAAAAGAAATAATTAATAAGTATTTTGATGTATTGATAATTTATTGTTTATATTAAAGTATTTTTGAATTGTTTTATTCCATATTTTGTCGAAATTTCGATGAAAAACTACACCAGTATGACAATGCGTTTTAAATAAAATACTAGCTAATAAAGTGATACGCTACGTTATATGAAACAGCTGTTGTACTTTCAATTACTCAATTAATTCGTTCTATACCTACAAATTATAATAGTGGAGTTGAAACATTAGTTTATACCTCGTTTACATATTCAGTGCACTTATCTAAACTTATTTCATAGTCTGAATATTTTTACTTAATTTTTACTTTTAATTATAATTTTTATACTGTTAAGATCATTCTATTAAAACTCGTGCGCACGTAGGTAATACAAATCTATGCATATTTAAATTTATAACAAAAACACCATTTTTTTAGTTTAATTATTGACAGATTTTATAGTTTAATATATATTAAATTCTAGTTTACTCATTATATTATTATATTATATATATTCTCTATTATAAATCGTCAAAATTTTCTGAATTGGAATTGTTCATTACATGATTATATATTTATATCAACAAATTACATTATTCTTTCACTACAGGTACTAGTGGTACTACTATTATCCAGTTCCTATCGGGGGAAAATGTGTTCCGACTCAATTGAACAAGATATCAGTCCAATCTAATGTTCTTCGTGTTATTTCAAAAGCCCCCTACAGATTGGTTTGAAAACCCGAACTAATCGCAGATTTCAAAATACCCACCATTAACAAGACCTACCTATCAATAAGATTCTTTGGTCATCTAAATTGTGGAACATAATTCTTTAATATAAGTTCTCTAAAATAGCCACGTCCATTATGTTCTGTGCATCCTACAATGGAGTCCATTGTTATTATTTTTTTTTTTAATATTTTTTTTATAATTAATACCTATTCAACATAGAAATTAATAGAGAATAATAAAAAGAATAGAAATTAATAATAAGCATTACCTACCTATATGCAATTTTCCTATCTTAATTTTGTGAAGATACTAACGATTAATTAATTAATAATATTATGCATTGTTAAAACTTACAAGACAATGCCCATGTAGATATCATCATATAAGGCTTTACTTTACAATATTATGCATTATACAATAATGATGAATAAGCATATAGGCGTGGCCACACTTCTTCTTAATAGCTTAACGGACCATGTAGGCCCATTGCAGCCACCACTATTCCATTCCATCGATCCCTATCATTCATATCCAAAAGAGCGGAATTTTATAAAATTCTATGCAGAAGCCAGAAATATGGTAAAAAGTTAAATAGTATATAAGTAAATACTTAAATAGATAATAAATAACATAGATATTACCTATAATCTATAAACTTTTAATTTATAAATGTTTGAATAATTCATATTACCATGACAAAATAGACTATTTAATCTATTTTGTCATGCCTCATGCATATTATGTCATAACTAGTGGTGGGCATATCTGGATTTAAAAAATCCGGATTATTCGGATTTATCAAATCTGAATTTAGTGAATCCGGATTTGCCAGATTATCCGGAGTATCCGGATTATTCAATTCAATTTTGCTGTTCGATGTCTCATTTTTAAATTTTAATTATATTTAAATTCATTAACACACATTTTTGAACGGATATATTATATTTCTGATGCATTCAACTACCAGTGTTGTTTTGTGTTTAGCAATAAAAAAAAATTAATTAATCTGAATAATCCGAATAATCCGGATACTTCGGAAAATCCGGATATGAATTTCATTCAAATCCGGATTTGAATATTTGGATATTCGGGAAATTCAGATATTCGGATTTGATGCCCATCCCTAGTCATAACAGTCATGACTTCCAGTATGCTGATAAATATAAAACTTGGTTAAAAGTAATTTAATAAAGGAAGAAATTTCAGGGAGAGGGCTGTGATCCCTTACCTCCCCCCCTTCAGTTTGCGCCATTGCGTTCTTCCATTTGATTTAGGGTCTTCCTATAGGTCTTTTCCCCACAATTCTTCCATCCGTCTTTTTCTATCTACTCTCCAAACATGTCCAGTCCATTATATCCTCTTGCTTCTGCTATTCTATAGTATATTTGGCCTTCCATACAAATTTTATAAGTCATTATTATGTCTTCTTTCGTATGTTCCTGTTTCTGTATTATGAACTGGGCCAAATATTTTCCTGAGTAGGTACTTTTCTTTCAGTTGTATTTAATTAAGAGTAGTAGCCCACGTCTCACAACCATATGTCAACACGGATCTCAAGTAACTTGTGTGTAAAGTTACCTTCAATTCTCTCGATAGTAATTTTGACTTGTATAGTTTTAGTAAATTGTAATAGCATCTGTTTGCGCTAACTACTCGTTTTTTTATTTCTTCGTATACATCATATTTGTTGTTTATATTTAACCCTGAATATTTAAACGCTTCTACCTTTTCAAACACTTAAGAGTCTATTTGTAAATTTAGGTCATTACAATAATTTCGTGAGATACACATACATATTGTATTCCCCTGGTTAACTTCTATGCCGGTGACCTTGCATGATTCTAAAAGTTTTTTTCACCTCGTTTCTGGAGTTTTCCAGGATAACTACATCATCCGCGATCCGCATAGGCAAGGATAGTTTCAATTTCACCTACATCCATTTTACGGATTTCATTGGCTACTCTCACTACCCATTCAAGAGCAATGTTGAAAAGCATCGGTGACAATGTATCCTCTTGGCGAAGACCAAAATTTACTTAGAACTTCTCAGAGAATTCTTGCTGATATTTTACCTTAAAAATTAACTATTATAGATTTTCATTAAATCTATATATTTGTGGTCACACTTTTTTTAAGTAAACAAGACCAATAAGAGTTAGGATTTTTTTAGGAAAAAGGGTCTATTTGAATTCTATTCAATTTTTCAATTCTCAGTAAATATAGGAACCTAACTAGTGTTATTTAAAAATTTCGAATTGTATGTAGGTACTAAAATCGTCTTATACAGATTATATATGAGTTACGTACGAAAAGTGTTAAATATATTTAATATATTTTATAATATAAATTAATATATTATTGGTATTTTCATTTTATCGTTATAGCTTCAAGATTACGCAAGAAATTCATTCCATTGTAGGTAAATACGTCGTCACGTATAGATATGTGTACAATCACAGATATGTCATATGTAATAAATTAAACTAGGTAACTACCTAATAAATTAGTCACAGAAAACCAGAATAGAATAGATTATTGAAATATTAATATTCAAGTAATTTAAATTTTACTCTATATTAGTTAATAATAATTTTAATGATCACGATTCATGACAATGTATAGTTTGTCATATCATATTGAAATATGCTTATTTGATAACGTTTGCTTACCAACTTTTACACTTTGTATGTGTGGAACACGATTTAAGATATAATAAATACATAATCTCATGTATATACTAAATCGTGAATCATGATTACAACATATTAACAATAATATTGTACATCAACTATAAACTTACCAATATTTAACCTATAACGGCAATAACATTAAATTGGAATTACTCTGAATGGTGAGTATACTGATGATATAACATCAAAAATTCCAGAAAAATTAATTGAATAATTTTTTGCATAAAAAGAAAATGGTGTTCCCTGTTGAAAAGTTGATATTATATCACGGAATACTCCTTATAAGTGGTACAAAAAATTTGAGTAATGGAAAATATGTCTTAAACAACACATACATATTCCAGAAAACACAAAATAAGTATGGGTAACCATAAAAACGGGAGAAGGCTCCCTAGTGGGTCAACTTGTAATTTGTATATTATCATGAAAAAGGGCGAATCTTTTGAAAATTTTACGATACATAAAGAACGGTAATTTTAGGGTAATTATTAGCTAATATTATTAGCATTCACTCACTAAACATTTCAAGTTTCGTTTCCATCATTCATTATTTTGAGTCACGATGAAAAAAATATTAGTAAAAACCAGTAGCTCGTAAATACTGTCATGTTCTTTAATATTTTTCGGCTGCAGTTTTTCCTTATTATATGGAAAACTTGAGAAATGTAAAAATGAGTCACCTTTAAAAGGCACCAACCAAACAACATTTTCCATCCGGAACGTAGTTTCTGCTCAAAATCATGTACACGTCCGACGTCCCAGATACCCTCAAAAAAAAAAAAAAACCATCTTTGTGCCTTCGTAGTACACTAATCGTGGTACCTAGTATACCTACCTTACCTACACTATTCTCTGTAGTTCTCGTTTTACTGAGAATTTTAAAGTTATACTGTTATTCGAACACAAAAAGTTTTTCAACAGACACCAAACTTATGACACTCGAAAAAAAATTAAGCATAAATTACTTATTATATTAATAACGCATTATAACAGCGGCACGAGCACACACTATTTTTATCGAATGCATTTATTTCGAGTGCAATTTAGGTATATTATATTAATAGTATAAAATAAACTCTTCAGAATCGGTATTCTATAGGTATTTGAATAAAAGTGAAATGTAGTTATGAATAAATATATATAGGTATTGAGGTATACCTATTGTATATGTGTTATATGTATATAGGTACTTCTATTTAGCACATAATATGACATACGCGATATGTTGAAAGGTCAGAGTCGCTCCTCTTAAAAAGTGGGCGACAAATGACAGTGAATGTTGTACTCAAACTTCTTAGAAAACAATAGCGTGTCTGCTGTCAGGTTTCACAGTATAAATTATACAAACGGACCAATGCGCAATGCCGCAGTGGTCGGTTGATTAATATACCTAAAGTATATCGTTATAATATTGTACCTGTACCTACCCGATCTTACCTACATTATGAATGTGATCGTGATATCACTGATATGTAGGTATATTGTATCTATATTCACAGAAGATAAGTACTGTAGGTCTGCCTTCTGTGAAAGGACTTACATACTATTACTATACCTACACATAATGTAGACAAAAATACAAAGATGTTGAGTGTATTATAATTTATAAGTAGTAAAAGTTTCTGTATTATATTTAATGTAACAAGCGATGTATGTAAAGAGCCAGAGATAAGAGAGGTATTGATTTTACATAAACACCTATCACCTATGTGTTTTTTTAAGATTGCCCCTTACTAATATTTTTCAGTAATAGCAGACTATATGAAAATAATAGTTAAATAATATTTTCAAATAGCCTGTAGTAATAGTCAGTAAAAGTTTACTTTTTAGTTCTAATCAAGCTCTACAAAATACTAAAAAAACCACAAAATGTATTTAGTAGGAAGGTACTAATAGGTCATATTAGCTCCAAATGATTTTGACATTGTATGCAGAGCTAAACTTAAGTGGGGTGTACTTAAACAGTTCAAACTATTAACTATATATTAGGTTTAGGAATTAGGAAATTTATTTATAACTTGAAATATGCTTTTTTCTTGCTTATTTTATATCAGAGTTTAAAGATTTTAATAACATAAAATGTTTGAACTGGAACTAATGCTTTGAATTATGTATATTGTTTAATGCAGTGGCGCCGAACACGGTATAAAGGTGTGACAGTGGTCACACCTTTTTAAGGGGTGGGTCGTAGGTAGGTAGGTCTTAACACTCGCCTAAATATACCTATGGGTGGGTGAGTGTGTGTCATAATGAAATGTTGTCACACCTTTATTTTGGCGATCCGGCGCCACTGGTTTAATGTATATAATAGTACATGAAAAATAGGTTTTCCTTAATTTGAAAAAAGTATGAACAGTAAATGTTTAAGGTATACATGCATATTCAACACAGCTAGTAGCTTCTCCTTTGCTCAACATAATAATTAGTATGCCTTAGGTTTGAATGTCCATAGTGTCACCAACTACGGGTCCGTGGTTTGGATAGGGATCGTGAACACTATTTTAACAAACCCTTATCTAGAGAAGTTTTTAAATTTTTATATCTACATAGTACAAATATAAAACAATAAGTTGTACAACATTAGAGTGTTATATGAAATATTTCAGCAAAAAAACTATCTAAGTAATTGAAAACAATCTGCAATTTTATAATCAATAATCATAAATTGGAGGAAAAAGCCTGTTTATAAAATTGTGTACGATGTTTGGTTTAACAGATATGTTTGATAACATTAAAAATTAAATGTTCAATTGAATATTCGTTTTTTCCTACTACCATTATAATAAATGAATAGATCAATTAATACAAATACAAAAAAAATATTTATCAATGTGTATAAAGTCATTAAACTGTTTGAGATCTAGTAAAGTTTAATAATTCTCAAAACAGACCTCCATAAAAATTAGTTGGTGATCCCTGCTATACAGTATACGATTAATAAATTTATTGTTCATTAGGTATTAAACCATTTAATTATTTGAGTTATACAATTTTCACTTATTTAATTAACTAACTACAATAGTGATATAAAATAAATGTTACTTAATTAATCTTTTATAGTTGTAAATTTGTAATCATTAATTGTTTATCATATAATTTAAGGTACATAATGTCCACGAGTTTTATGATAGTTTTTAATTTTTTCAATATCTACAGAAGGATATTGTTGCTTGACAGCACTCATATCCATGTTTGGAAAACGTTTCAGCAGATGCATCACATGGTTAGTGTCACGACTGAAAATAAAAAATATTAACATTAACAAAAATTACTAAACAATTACTTTGAAGTGAATCATTAATAAGTAATAAGTAATAATCCATCGATTTATTTTCACAATCAATGTACGAGTCTTTTATTTATTCAAAAATAAAAATGTACTATTTAATACAGTTAACGATTAGATAAAGTATTTTTAATTAATATATAGATTCATAAAATACTTACTTTTTACTTTTTCTCTTAGCATTATGTATTTTTTCTCTGTAATATTTTTGGAAATTCTCAATATTTCCATTAACAACATTAAATGTATGTTTCATTCTCCATTTTTTGTTTAAAAATTTTGGTATTAAATGTTCAAATTTACGATAGAAAAAGTTTAATCCTGAAATGATAATAAAGTTAATATTCAAATTATTCAGATCAATCATTATGGTTTAATCCAATATGACCATCATTAACTTTTTTTTGTACTTTCACAAATGAAAGTGCAAAATTAAATTGTAGATATTTAATAATTTTTTTTTATTATTTATTATAAAAATATACAATTTGTAAAAGTTTTAATAAGCATATGAGCGTCTAAGAGTTATTATAAATGACTTGCAGGCATGGGGAAAGTAACTAGCAATAACACTTCAACTATAATATAATTATTATTAATATGTGATTTTCAATTATTTTATAAAAATTTATGTTTTTAATGGTTCATCAAGCAATGTATAAATTGAACAACAAATTAAAAAAGGTTAAGTGATGTAGATTTAGTGGGTAAATATATGGGTTTATACAATTTACCCAACATATTGGTAACCAATTCTCCGGGTCTTTCTGCAGATTCTCCAACTTCCAAATCATAATAAGCTTTATTACGTTCTCGTACTACAGCTTCTAAATTATTCATACTTTCTTCGACCTTTATGTGAATAATATAATATATAATAAATTAGTTATAATAATAATATTAAGTTTGTACAACCTTATCAATACGTTCTGGATTAGGAAATAATTCAAACTGAGCTTTGCATTCATGTTCCATTGTGTATAACATATTGCGTTCTTTTAGTAACACAAACCTGAAATTATATAAACTTATATGACAAAAAGTATAAGATAGTGGGCTAAGCAATTATATAAAAAATTAAAACTAAATTATGATAAAATTAAAAGATTTTAAACTATAATAACTAAAAGTAAAGGCAACAATTCTTCAGAAAATTAAATGTTTCAGTACCAAAGCTTATGTAAATCCTCATTGCTTTTAATGCGTAGTTCATTTTTATTCCATGATCTTCCTACTTTTATTTGTTCAGCAGCCCAATTTTTTTTATCGTCAAAAAATTCCATTAGATCACGATGGACAGTTGAGATATGAATACCATCAGATCTAAAACGTTTATGGAAATAACAACTATATATAATCCAACTATATTATTTCGTTCATAGACATAATGAATATGTACATGATTTGAAAACAATTAAAATACCTTAAATTTGAAGAGAATTTGGTATTAATAATGTTTTGATATATCCGACATTTTGTTAAAATTCGAAAAGCCATCGTCGCAAGATTTGATTATTCTTTTTAACTAAAGGGTAGCTGAGTTTCTGAGTGTTGATCAACACAAATGAAAATCAATTTGTTAGTAAACTTCAGGCCCACGGTCTTTTAGTAGAGAAGTGAGAAACTGAGAATCTGAGAAGTGAGAACTAAAAAAAAATATAAAGATAACACTGATAAGTGATAACCACGAGCACGGCTATAGGTAGTACTAGTTATAATAAAAAACGAATGTTCCGCTAGCAATATTTGATAAGAAAGCCCAGTGGTGCCCAAAATTCGTAGCACTAATGTTAAATATAGAATTGTATGTTATGCTGCCTATACATTCATATTAAATTGTTGCTCATCACCCCAAATATAGAGAGCAAACACAACATCGACGACTTTGAAAATTATTTAAAAATACTTAGAAAATCCGGCTCATGTTGTAACTAAAAGAAAAATGTAGGTCTGTATGTAAGGAATCGTTGACTACCCTCAAAACACGGTTAGTGCTCTCGTACCAACAAACCATTTCCCTCGGAAGGTAACGTAATGTATTAGTAAAAAAACAAATTTTTTTACCGAGACCGACGACTTTGAAAATTATTTAAAAATACTTAGAAAATCCGGCTCATGTTGTAACTAAAATAAAAATGTAGGTCTGTAACCATTTCGCCGTCGCCATTTCGACGTGAGGCCACTTCGCCGTCAAAAAATACTCAATAAGTTAGTAATAATAATTTTAATGATATATTTTGAGCATTATACTCATTATTCTTTATTTTACACTAAAAAAATTTAAAAAAATATTTAGATAACGACAAAAGATTAATTAAAATTGTGAGTAATTACAAAAATCTTTGTTTAACTTCATTTTTGAGAAAGGAATTTCCCAAAATTTATCTTTATAAATTAATTTTATTATTATAATTAAATATTGACGTGTTATTAATCTAGTTATTTATTTAGTTATTCATTTTTTTATTTATTTATTATTATTTATATAGTACAATGCTAATAATTATACCGATAATGATGATTTCCCCCCTACATTTTATCAAATGTATAAAATAATATGTGTCATGTTCAAATTAAGTATTATTATTATTATTACTTATTGTCTTATGTTATGTAAATACTTATAATGATTAAAATATATTTTTAAAATTCATTATTATTATTATAAAAAATATAAAATAATTACGAGTTTATGATTTTTTTATGAGTGGATTTTTTTTTAACGGTGAAGTGGACTCACGTCGAAACGGCGACGGCGAAGTGGTGACGGTGAAACGGCTACGGCCATTTGTCCGTGTTTGGGTGTTCGCTTGACGTTATATATAACTATTTTAAAAAAAATTAACAAAACCTGCAGGTGCCGGGAACCCCTGCTTAGTTATTCTTGCATTTTAAAACATATTTATGACTAACATGTCATAACTAATCATAACTAATGAATATTTATTAATTATAAATATATTTTAAAATAGTAGATAAAGTTGAACGCCTAAAAAATTGTTCAAGTTCATTAAAAATATTCCAAGCCCATGTTCTTTTCAAACCCTGCTGATAAGTAATAACTTGACCACTTTTTTTTTTTTTTGTCAAATATTAAATTTATGCAGTGGTGGGTGGAACATTTTAGGCTTGCCCAGGTCAACTAAAATTGTCAAACAACCCCTGTTTTGACCCTTCAAAGTTCAAAAAAGGCATACGATTGCGTGCGAAATTGGAAGCCACGTTGCCAAGTTTATTATTAATTAATATTTTAACTTTTCTGTTGAAATAATCAAATAAATACCGGTTTTAATATTAATCTTATTTGAACTAAAAGTTATCAGTATACAACAAATAAACAAATACACTGACGAAACGTAATGATGTTATCGTTATAATTATAAACATTACTAGTTGATTATTTGAATCGATGTTAATCATTGAAGGCCTAAGGGCAATAGGTAATACTGAAATATATTATAAATATTAAATTAATATATTACACAGTTGTTGGATACGGTATTCTGGATTTTATAATATTATTCCATACATGTATACAGTATACATAATATAGAACTTCGTGTTTTATTATTAAAAATACTAATAAAATACCGAAAATGAACGCAGCAGTCGTCTCGATCATAGGCATACACGCATAGATGAACCGACGAGAGACTGGCTACGGTTAGTCCGATTACAAATTTCAGATTATGGCATATCAGTTGCATATCAATATTATTACGACATTGTATATAAACTAAAAAAAGATTATATAAGGTCACAACAACATTTGTACCTACATATTTTGTTAAAATTGCACTGAAGTAATAATAAATGTCATATATTTATATATGATTATTTATATTAATTTATATTGAAAAAAGTTAATTGAATTTTAAATCCTCGATATCTATTTCCAATTATAGTCAAATAATTTGGGTAAATTTTTTGGTTTTTTGTTGTTAATACACTCCTTGTACTGCTTACACTTAAATTCAATTTTAATTTTTTCAATTTTTTATTTTGCGATTTTATTACCGTTTCCGCCTGAGTTTCCTAAGGATACTAATTATTACAACAAATGTCAGTGATGTGAAATTGTGGACTGAAAAATGAAATGTGGCATGTACTATGAAAATTGAAGACTAGTATAAATTTGGCAACGTTGTATGGAACTAAAAAATATACAGCGCGCGCCATCGTACACCTAAAAAGATATTGCCGATAACGACTGCGCGCAATCGTATTTCGTTGACAAGACGTGCCGAGTACGAACACTACGAAGGGCTCTTCCAGTCACCTCATCGAGTTTTCTTATCTGTAATCATTATCAACACTGAGCTAACATTATTTATCTATACAATATACATCATATTATATCTATATATTATGTATTATTATTTTTGTTTTTGTAACTGTGGTCCGTGAGCTGTGACTTGATTGATTGTTTTCATTCTTTGCACTTAGCACTAATTGTAGCTCGATTCGGTTGGCCTTGGCTATCAATTTTTGTCTGTCCATCTAATACTCTAATTTACAGAAAACAATTAGGGCCGTAGGTACTTAGTGTAATATTTAGTTATAATTATGTATTAACATTTTGAAATAGTTTTTATTCCTTTCACATTCAAAGAAGTGTCGAACTACACTGACAACAATGCTGTACAGCCATATTCATTGGAGTCTATCATTTGTTTGTTTAACTATTTCTGTTGTATTTTCCCATGAAGGTAATTATCTTGTATTACGCAGATTAATATTGTGCATACTTATATTTATAATTATGCACTTCACTTTAATTAATCAAAAAGCATGATTTATAATATTCTTGATTAATAATTTTTGTTGTGTAATATTTAGTTAGTAAAAAATTTATTATCATTCAAACAAGAAAAATCTGTGTCTTTCTTTAGTATCCACCCAACATTTATACTTCAGTAAATCTCAATAATTCCCTACAAGTTAAAATGATTATTTTATTACAAATATGAGCTGAACAGTGATGACTTATTTATTAGGATTCGGTATATTTTAAAAATGTATAGTTAATAATTGATAGTATTGAATCTGTGTTTTATAATTTACAAATTTAAGAATTTCCTTTTTACTTTTTAATAATATAATACTATTAATATTGGTAAAACACTATGAACCATTTATTCATTACATAACTTAATAATATATATACCTTACAGTCCTTACCTAATTTAATATATTATTTTACTTTATTTAATATTAATTTTAATGTAAAAATAAATTTTTGGGTATTACAAGAATACATTTTAGTTTAATTTTGAATTATAGTAACATTAGGCAACTAAGAATTTGTTACTAAAAAATATAAGTACCTGATTTGTTATAATTGTTATTTCATTTGTCTTTCTTTTATTATTAAATTTCAGAATACTTTTATAAAATCACTTCACCTGATGACAGTTTTTTGGATACTGACATAATTGCAATATCAAATATACGTACAAGGAGATTTGCCGAACCTCTTCAGCAAAAAAATATATCTATCCAAGCATCTAAAGACAAAATTAATGGAACAAAAACAATTATAGGTTAATTTCTATATATACCTAATCCATCCTATTAATTTTAAACAAATAAGTTTTACTAGCCAAGCAAAATAAAACATTTATATATATTTTTTTTATTTTAGTTATCTGAACTAAAAAATTTAAAAGAATGACTTTCTAAGATCTAAGTAGAAATACAGCTATTTTTCATACTTATTGTTCATTTGAAAGACATTTTAGTTTAAACATAAATTATATTTAGATTATAATTCTTTTATAACGTCATCAACGGACAAATTAATTTATCAATTATGTTACATATTAAAGTTAATGTATAAATACATAGAATTAGTATATACTATATAGTTATATTTATGCTCCAAGGCTGATTAAATTGTATGCATAAGTACTTAATGCAAAAGTATTGTATTGGTTGACAGAATACTTTTAAAAATGTTATCTATCACAAAAATGATGTATTAACTATTAAAAAAAGCTTTGTGTAAACTTTTCAATTGTCCTTTTTACAAAGAAACATGACACATAAATTGTACCTACATGATTAAATTTGTTAAAAATTGCCATTTATTAAAATTTAATATTTAAATATTTTATACATTTTTTTATTAGGAACACCAAAGCTAGATGATTTCATTTTTCCATCTACAATCACCAATGAAACACTCTTAAATCACAACATAACAATTTCAAAAAATGTAAGTTTTATAATACTATTAATCTTCAAAAATATTTGTATTAGATATTGAATAAAGAATTTATTAAATTCATTTTATCATTATATTTTTATTTCTCTTGAATTTTAGCCTCTATAGTTATATATTAGTTTAATATGTTGTAAAGTTGTACCAAATATTTCATGGACTATCTTATATTTTCAGAAATCAAACTTAATCTTTATTCAGGATATACTTTAATTTTGTCAATTTGTATTTTTTTTTTTTTTATATGTCAACGGTAAATTTATCAAAAATCAACCTCGTAAAATGTTGATTTTTCTAGAAAAATAGTGTAAACACTATTAACTTACTATTGAACTATTCTATATATAATATTTGTTTATATATTCTGTTTCTCATCTTAATGCAACTAGATTATTGGGTTCATATTGTCGATTATAAATTCAACAATTTAATTGGAAAAATATTTAAGTTTGATATCTTTAAAATGTTTCAGTCAAAACAATAACTATACTGAGTTATAATTTCTTTTTATTTTCTTTTGATAACAATTACATAAAAATAAAATAATGTTTGTTTTTCAGGATTCTCATATATATTACAACAGTACAATAATAAATAATAAAAGTGTATTTGATAAATATTGGGTGGAATTGACTAGCCATCCTAATGCTAGTATACATAAATCATTATCAGATTCTCATCATGCAGCTGCAGTAAGTTATTTATATATTTTTTAATACATTTTATTCTCTTGGATTTAAATTTTTTTTAAATATTTTCAGACTGTTAGTTTGAAGTTTCAGTTTCTTTTCTATGGTTATCTATTAAACTCAACAACTATTGCAACTGGAGGTTTTTTATATTTAGGAGATTATATTCACTCTTGGTTATCAACCTCCCAATATATAGCGCCATTAATGGCCAATTTTGATTTGAGTACAGCAAATGATACCAATATCTATTACATGGATAATGGAACTGCCTTCACAGTTACTTGGCAAAATGTTATATTACAAGATAAACCTGGTGTTGGAGGATTTACTTTTCAAACAACCTTACATTCAAATGGAAACATTGTATTTGCTTATAAAAATTTACCAATTAAAATCCAAGACATTGTTCCTTATAATCATCCTGTGAAAATAGGATTATCTGATGCATATACAATGGGAAATACTGAATATTGTTAGTACTATCATTTATTTAAGTATAATAATTAATAAGTTTATTACTAGACAATCTCAATCAATTGTTATTCGTTTTTACAGAATCATAAAATTTACTGTTATTGATGAATTCAAGCCATATTGATAATATTTATATTAATAATAGATTTGATTTTAATACAGTAGAACCTCGATTATCAGTACCTCTGTTATACGAACCCTCTATTATCTGAACTACAATTAGCATATCCGAATGTGATAAATTATATCCGTGACTTGTTTATTTTATTAATTTATCATAACTCTCGCTTTTGGATTATCTTAGTGCATCTTAGTACTAATGATTCACGCACTTTATGTGCGTGAATCATTAGTAGATCGACAATTTTTTCGAAAAAAAAATAATAAACAATAGATGTTTCTATGGATGTATGTATGTATGTAATATATTTCTAATAATTTAATGTATTTCTGATAATGTAATGTATACAATTCTAATGAAATATTAATTAAAGTAATAAATATTTAATTATAAAAATAATAAATAATTAATACATAATTATAAAATTTCCAATATCTGTACTTTTGCGTATCCGAACTAGGTGCGGTCCCAATTAGTTCGGATAATTGAGGTTCTATTGTACTTGAAATCATAATTTTTTTTAGTGCGTCTATTTTACTAAAATATTTAATTTTCTTCATTAAACTTAAAAAAATTGTTTTCTAAAAATAGAATTTAAAACCTTGGATTTGTTTTCCAACATCTTAAGTACATTTTATCATAAGTATTTCAAACAAAATTTGAAGAAAAAAATTTACCTTATTTAGATTTATCTCGCAGTCTTTTTACAACACTTTCAATTTTTACTTTTATTTTATGTATCATAGTTTCAAGGCGAAAAACTATTTATGAATATCACAGAATATCATTGTCTAAGAACGATGTGACAAACGGAACTGTTATTTTTTTGACTCCATTGCCAACGTGTTTGGAGAGAAAAAATTGTACTAGTTGTATGAAAAAAGATATTAATTTTGAAGTAAATATACAATATAATTTTAAAATGCTCAAATTAATTATTAATTATATATTTTAGTGTTATTGGTGTAACAATAGATGTTCCTCAGGAGTTGATCGTTACCATCAGGAATGGCATAACAAGGATTGTGAAAAATTGAAGCTTAATGATAAAGATATATGCTCTGTGGAAGTTACACCTTATACTATTGGTAATACTTGTAAAACATTTTTAAGACCCAAATTCTATAATTTCTTTCAATTATTTTGTTATTACTTATTATACATCAATTTATAAATTCTTAAATATTTAGTTATTCATATTACTTTTTATAGATACAATTAATTTAGTGTTTTATTCTTTAATTTCCTTAATTTTCTTTTTTACTTTTGCTTATATTAAAGTTACAGTAGTTATATTTTATAGTAGGCATTCTAATAATTTTCCTTCTTAAGATCTTAAATTGGTAGATTTAAATATTTAATTTCATTAAGATCTACATTTAAAATTTGTTTTAGGAACACCTCAATCAATGGATTTAGATTTTCCTTCAACAATTACTAATCAAACACTTTTAGATCATAATATAACAAATTCGAAAAATGTGAGTTGTATTAAACACATAATTATAAAATTAATTTGTTAAGTTGATTCCTAGTAAGATTCTAATTAAACACATTAGTATATAAATAATAATTCTAAAAGCTTTAGGTAAAGTATTTTCCCATTGATCCAAAGATTACCTTTTTAAGATTCAAAGACACTAACCATTAGTATTGTCAGTTGTCGCATTGAAATAAATTTAACTATGCACTGAATAAAAATTAACTGTACATTTTAATTTAAAAATAGTAAACCAAAATTATACAGATTCTTAGAATAATGTAATTTTTTTTTTTGGCAATAAATTGTAATGGCTAAATCAAACCTTATAAACAGTTGGTTGATTAAGCTTGAAAAATAAGTCAGATTCTTTTCTTGCAAAAAAATGTAAAATCAACCTATTTTGTTTCCTAGTTATCACAAAACATTATTTAACTAAGATTATACTATACATTGATTGTTCATGAAAGACAAAAATTTTTAAATAAATATATGTGGCAAAAAAGCAGAGTCAAAAATTTTATTTGCTACTTTACAAAGGTTAACCTTTCAATAAATAAATTATATTTTAATGGCCAATTAAGGTTAAGAATTTCATTATTTAAAATTTCAGTGCGGACATTCTTTCTAGAGATTCAATTAAAATAATGGATAATGCTCATCCCTTATGTACTCGTGTGTTATTTTGTTCAATATATACAACATTTATGATTTTTAGGATTCTCATACATATTACAACAGCACAACAATAAATAATAAAAGTACATTTGATAAATATTGGGTTGAATTGATGAACCATTCCAATGCTAATATACATGAAATGCTATCAGATTCTCATCGCAGAGCTACGGTAAGACTAATTTGACTATTTTTTTAGATTACAATTAAATAATTATAACAAATGTTTTCAGACCATTAACTTAAAGTTTCAATTTCCATTCTATGGTCTTCTATTAAATTCAACTACTATTACTACTGGAGGTTTTTTATACTTAGGAGATTACATTAATTCCTGGTTAGCAGCAACCCAATATGTAGCACCATTAATGGCCAATTTTGATTTTAGTACATCAAATGATTCAAATATTTACTACATGGACAACAATACAGCTTTTACAGTCACTTGGCAGAATGTTACATTACAAGATAAACCTGATGTTGGAGGATTTACATTCCAAACAACTTTACATTCAAATGGAAATATTGTATTTGCTTATAAAAATGTACCAATAAACCTCAGAGAAGTAAATGAAACTAATCACCCTGTGAAAATTGGATTATCTGACGCATATGTTACGGACAAAGTAATATTTTGTAAGTATAATATTAAACAATTTTTAGCTTCATAATTTCAATTGGTTAGGTATGAAAGGAGTTATAAATAGAATCTCAATGTTCAATTTTCTTTATTTGCATTTATTAATTCTAGATTTATAGTAAGCAATTTATTTTGAAACAAATTGATATTTTATGAAATGATCAAAACTAATAAGAGTGATATATTTAATATCTGTTTTTTAAAAAGAAAAGAAATAGAATATGAATTATACTCAAAACAATCAACAGGTCTTTACAGAAATTTTTATTGAAATTTCAAAATATTCTAAGTACATTATAAGTTGTAACATTTAGCTAATGTCAAAACTATTAATATATAAAATCTATAGTAGCAGTATTATGATATTTAAACAAAATTAAAATAGGTTAAAATATTCATATAGATAGGTCTTGATTATAATTATGATTAGTTAGACAATTGCTTGACATTTAATCTATATTTTTTGTTTAATGTTTTACATATTATTTTTCATAGTTTTGAAACGAAAAACCATTTATGAATATCACAGAATATCATTCCATGAGGATGAAGTAACAAATGGAACTGTTATTATTTTAACTGCATTGCCAACATGTATGGAGAAAAAAAATTGTACTAGCTGTATGAAAAAGGATATTAATTTTGATGTAATATATGAAAATATTTAATCCATGATAAAAATATTAAAAGTTGAATCATTTTATATATTTACTTACATTTAATAAAATTATGTGTATATTATGATTTGAATTAGTTCAAATTTAATAAAATATTATTTGTTTTTGTTCTAGTGCTACTGGTGTGACAATCGATGTTCTTCAGGAGTGGATCGTAATCGTCAAGAATGGCACAAGAAAGATTGTGAGAAATTAAAGCTTAATAATAAAGATATATGTATAGCTGAAGAAGGAATACCGACTCTTAATAACCCTAGTGGAGCAGAATCAGTAAAATCTGAATCACGTAATATACTTTTATTAATTTTCATTCAATTATTTATTAATACTTAATTGACATCACCATTTATTTTTATATTTTAGACTCTGGTTCTTCTCATTCAAATAAAACTTTATTTTTCATCACATTATGCGTTTCATTAATCATAATGTCAACAGTTTGGGTATTATATGCATACTTGAATCCACATACACAGTCAGGACAAATTTTAATAAGAGTAAGTAGTTAATATTGTGAAATTATGATATGATATTAGCTGAATAACCAACCAATTTTTTGTGTAGTTTTGTTAAAAAATACAGCCAAGAAATAATATTTTCCACTTTTACATCCTTTTTAACCTCTTTTGGATTTGGATTTTGATCCTTTCTTAGTAGGTGTCTAAATCATAAAACTAAGCTACTAACCAAATATCATTTTACTAGCTTCGGTGGTTTTGGATAAGCGATAACGAAATCTGTCAATCAGTCAATCAGGACATATTATTTTGTATACCCTAAATAAAATAGAAGTATTCTATCGGAACCTGTTATTTATAGTTTTTGTTTCTCTAAGTACTAATTAATTAATTTTGTTGCGACAAATTATACGGGTTTTTAATTTAGTTTGTTGTTTTAAATTACTGTACCATGGCGTGAGTTTCATTGTTTTGCTTACTAGTGTACATAATATACTACATTCAATGTATTTATCTACATAATTGTTGATATGATAAATCAGTTAGTACTTAGTATGGTTTGTTGGTCATCAGTATAACATATACACAGTACACACAGTAGTTAGGTGGCAGTTGCCAATTGGTGCGGTAATTAGGTCGAGTCTGGTGATCAGTATCATCAACTAGTACCTAAAAGCTTTCAGGTAGGTGTTCCTCCAACTTATCAGTGACGAAGTATTTCCTCACAAAACAATCCAATAGTGCTAACGCATTATAGGCTCTATCGCCTCTATCCTATCTAAATCATATACATTTTTAATTTGTATTTAATTAATAGTAATAATAATGTATTACAATTTTCTTATATTTTTTAGTATCGACCATCTCGGTGGGGTTGGAGTAAAGGAGAAGCTCGCTATACAGCTGCTACTATTCACATGTAAAGTAAAATAATATTACTTTTCAAAACAATCAATTAAATAGTATAAAAATTGAAATTTTTTATATTATGCTTACAGCACATAAGTTAACTTTATGCATTAAAGATGTTGTTTAAAAAAATTAACTTTTTATATTTTAAGTATAATTGTTGATTTAATATTGATAGGTTGATTTAAACTTAATTAAGATTTTATTGTTCAATCTATAAAAAAATTATTCAAAACAAATATACAATAAAGTAAACTAACTATAAATTTTTAATAAATATTAATTTTATGACTATGGATTTAAATCTTAGTGCAGTCTTCATTTTATATAATATATCATCTAGATAAAATTTAATTAAAAAAATAAAATAAAATTATGGTTCATATTTAAATATAATAAAATATTTAACTAATGTGATTTATTTTGGGTTTGAATAAATAAATGTAAGGTTTAGGTTTGTAAAAATAATTAAATGTTAGTTAGATTCTAGGCATGACCTTCAAAACTAAAGGTTCATCATCAATTTTGAATCTGAATAATCAAGTAACCGTTAACCAAAGTCAAAGTTTATAAATTTGCTTTTACATACATTTAGCTAATTATATCAAATTTTATTTCAGCTTCAAATTGTTACTTAAAACCATTATTCACAATTGCATAAATGTTATATAATTTATTATTACCGAGGACCATAATATATTGAATAACTATTCAATTAAAATCAATAATATAAATATAAATATAACTAATTTACAAAGTATCATATTTTATAACTTATAATTTTTAAAAAAATAATAGACACCTTTTTGTAAGCCTTAGGTAATTTTTACTGTCCAATATTTTATCTAGTTTGATAACATTTACATCAAATCTTGGAAAAAAAAAACAATTTATGTTCAATCTATATTCTATGCAATAATGTAACAGGTCTTCAAGATCGTAGTTACCTTTCTATAAATTTAAATGTCTTCTATAGCTTGGTAATATTCTATATATTATTTACAAGTTTATAATGCAAATATTTTTGTTTGTGTATTAATACAGTATAATAATATATATTTTATATAATAACAATATAAAAGTGTTTGTAATATTAAAATTAAAATTTTCATTAATATTAAATGGTATATCTTATTGATTAAACAACCTATAAATTTAAAAAAATCTAAATAAAAGTTAAATAGAAATACTATATTATTCATTGAAAACCAGCAAAATATGCAGCTAAATTCATAGTTGTGCCAGGTACTTGGATGTTACTATGTTAGAATATTCTTTATAAAAAATCGTTGCATAAATATATTAGACCTTTATATTTAATTTGAGAAAAAAAGTTGCAAATAATGTTTTGATTAGTGTTTCCCAAAGGGTGTATCGTGAAATTGAAAACCTGAATATTTTTACTTGAAAATACTTTCAGTAGGTACTTATTTTTGATAAGTAGGCAATGTTTATTTAAAGTATACCATGACTTATAATACTTATAATACCTAGTTATAATAATGAGCCATGATGGAAAATAGTTCGGGAAGTGGTGGTCTAGATTTATTATGTATAACCAACTGAACAAGTAGCTTAACCATTTTATGGGTTTTATAATTTAACAATGTTATACAATAAAAATAATCTGATCACATGTAATATATAATTACTTATATGTTCCAATTAGTTTTTATATCAAAAACTGTAATTCAATAAGTATTTTAATGTTTTCATTGTGTTTTGTCCTCAAACTAATTTTATTGTTTTTAAAATTTATTTATAAAGTTTTATAATTTGTGATGTTATCTTAAATGTTTATATTTTGTGTATTTATAAATATAGTTAATAAAAAAACAATTTGAGTACTTGATCTGTTTGGGTACCATGTTGCATGTACCTTTTGGTACCTAATACTATACCTATATTAAATGATTTTTTGGTAATTTAAACAACTACTTTGTTAAATGTTAGACACATACTTAAATGAACATTCAATTTATTATAAGTATTTCTTTATGTATTCTATTCTTATTATACCTTCTTGTTCTTATAAAAGCTTATATAAATAAATGTTTACTTGTATATTTTGATGAAATTAAAACCTATATTTTTTTTTATAATACTCTAAAATTGTAATGTTTGTTAATGAATCATTAGAAACTGGGAAATAATGTTCCTTGAATTATTTATATTTTTAAGTAATATTAACAATACTATTTGGACGTTGTATTTCCAAATAGTGATTGGAAATATTAAAAGATTGAAATTATTAAAAAATTGATCTGTACCTCTCTCAATCCTCATTCTCAAGAAATGAAAATACTGCATTTAAAGTTTCTACTGATGAAAACAGTCCAATACCCAATATGATGAATATTTCTAAATCCAAGATACATAGTCTACCAATTTAAACTTAAAACTACTTATAAGATTAAGATGCTCATGCTAAGAATATTTCAGAATACATTATTAAAAATACATTTATTTCTAATATAAATTCCAAAACAATAAAAGACTACTAAAATAACCAAATTTTTTCAAAAATAAATATTGGATAGCAAATGTAGTATTGGATTAACTAAGCCATTGGAAATTTGGAAGGAAATTGTATTGAGAGAATGACTTGAACTTACTTTAAGCTGCAGATAAAACTTGTCTCGTTTGATTCAGATTTGTTCTCTCTTTGTTCTTCTCTGTTAAGTCTGAATTTCAGAAATGAGTTTGCATTGTATGAGTTTATAAGTGTGTACGGTGTTACTGTATCATTTGAGCGCGCACGGCTCGCGACGACGTCGATCCACCCGAGTGTCGGTATTTTGACGAATATCAAAGGAATCTTACATTACGACACGAGGCTAGGGTAAACCAGTTATCCACCGTGTATTGTACTGATCGCTCATCTCTATACAAGACTGTTTTAATGAAAAGTGTTTTATTTATATTCATTTAACTTAAATTAAAAAATGTAGTGGAATAATAAACAGGTGTTGGAACTCATCGAGTGTTATAAAAATAAACCATTACTATGGTTCCCAAAGGACCCAAAATATTATAATAAATTTGTGAAAGCCGATGCGTGGGAAGAGTTAGCCAAGGAAAAGAAAACGACACCTAATGAATGCCGGAAAAATGAAAATGTAAAATAGTCGAAGAACTAGCACAGGTAGTTATAAAATATTATATAAAATCATGTAATATTTATAAATACAATATTACTAACTATAAATAGATACACACAGCACACATCATATGAATAAACCTGCATCTGTGAACCGTCTCGGAAATAAGCAAATACAACTGAAACCGTCACAACACATCATTCTTATTATAAATTTCTAATTTTATTTTAATTCTTTCGATTTGAAGCCTGTAATAAGACTGGCACAATATATTAAATAGTTTAATTCGAGTTT
Organism: Chaitophorus viminalis; assembly: GCA_025469195.1. Taxonomy (NCBI): domain Eukaryota; kingdom Metazoa; phylum Arthropoda; class Insecta; order Hemiptera; family Aphididae; genus Chaitophorus; species Chaitophorus viminalis. The sequence goes on from JAIPRK010000711.1 coordinate 60,158, forward strand.
ACAAATACCACATTGTAATATATTGCATTATGTACGAAAACAATATTTATACTACAAACTCACTGATTTATACCTACTTACATTACCTATATATGTCTCTTGAATGACTTCATATTTCAAAAAAATTATAATTTATATAATTGTATTATTTTATATAAGGAACGGATAAAGTTTATGAAATTTCATGGTTTGCGTTCAAAAGTTTTGCCTTATAATGGTCAAGGGCAATCCACGTCTTACATTAAACACTGAAAGTAAAAACTATAAAGAACCGGATAGGCCGCTCTGCTGTCCAGTTGGGGGTGGAGTGCACATCGTTCATAGGACAGGTCATTACAATGGTTTTGTTAAATTTGAATGCAATGATAGGTATAATTGTATACGAATAACGATTCTGAACGGAGATGATATGTTGGTCTAGAATAGGCATATTATAATATATTTCAACACACAAAAAAAAACACATCATTGTAAAACCAATAGATTCCATCACTTCGTTCAGAATCTAAAAATGTGAAGTTATGTTGCGCATGCGCAAATTACAAGAGTTAAGAAATTGTAAGTCATGGATATTTTTTATCCTATAGTCTATAATGTAAACTACATAATTGCATGTTCTGTAAACTGGATTCAAAAAAATATGTAGAGTGTAGAGTTAACAGAGTAACATGTTTTCGTGGACACATGATCAGATATTTATATTTTTATGTATCATGTAGTGCGGATTTGTATGTTTCAGGACTATTTGAGTATTTTAATCTATGATTGATACAACATATTTTTACTTTAAAGTTTAATATAATGTTGTTAAATATTCCCTTATTTTGAAAAAATTATCATCGTCGTTAAATCTGTTCAAAAATATACAATTGTACGTCACAACTTAATAGTTAATAATTAATATAGTTAATAGGTAGTTAATACTTCATAGTTAATACCTATGTGGCTATAGTCTTGAATATATTTTTTTTTAATAAAATTAAAACGTATATTAATACCTACGTGTAAATATTTATTTTATTTTGTATTATATATATTTGAGTACCTACCTATAACAATTAAAATATTGAAATATGCTTATTTCAGAGGAAGTTCATAGGCACAGGTTTATACGTATTACGTGTATCTATTTATCGTTTATAATTTTGTATTTAATATTTATACTATATAATCTAATATAGTAATATATATTGTATTCAATGAGATTTGCTATTTACTACGTATACCTACAGCATATTATGGTGTATATTATAAAATATATTATATATTTTTATATGCACACAATGTTATAAAAATAGTTTATACTTTTAGATAAGAATTTGTGACGAAAAAAAATTGTCAAAAATACATGAAGCTTTGTTATGATAATTTTTTTTTCGTAGATGTGTTGGAAACCAAAATATGATATAAATACATGATTAATTATAATTTTGATATAATTTCAATAGAATACTAGAATATAATACCCTTTCTTTAATTATAAAAGGCCATCGCCTTAGGCAGCTAAACCTTCGAAAATATTGATGAAACCACAACCACTGAAGCTGATTTATGACTATTATACAGATACATGTAAAATATTATTTACTTTATTGTTTATCGACGAATAACGGAGTACTAATACAATATAAGAGGTATGTATGGGAAACAACTTGGATTTTTAATTTATGTAAATTATAATAATTTATAATTATTAGATTCATGATCACCTCCCTACGGCTGTTGTATATGGCAAATCAGTTAACTATTTTAATGAGTAAAGCTAATTAATAAAAAACGTATTCATAGGTTAATAAATAAACACATAAATTATAATGCACTATGCACATGCACTATTAATAATTACCTACCTAATCTAAGTATCTATATAAATATAAAATCACGAACACTATATGAGTTATACCTAATATAGGTAATAGGTGGATAATTAGTTTTTAAAACCATAACTTGACTATGTAATTCAAAAACTAAAACACCTAATTCATACTCGTAATAATACTAATAACTGAATAACTGATAAGTGTGATAATAGTACCTAGTAAGTAGGTAGCGGTATATTAATATATTAGTCATTATAAGCGAAAGTAGTACATTGTTTGAATACTTTGAAATTCGAGAGTGGTGGTTGAAGTCAAGGTTCATGACTTTATATTCAAAGTTAGCTGGTAGACTATTCTTTAACACCAGCATTTATGCTGATAAACTAGGTGTTGTAGTTTTAACATTTTATAAATATCCTGATACATATATATATATATACATATATTAAATAAAGAATTAAAGAACAGTTTAATATTTAAAAAGATATGATCATGTAATAAATATTTTATATAATTACTTATTCTTATGTCTTATCCAACTTTTACCTCAAAGTTTTATTACGAGTTTAAAAACCAGAAACTGATTATTCAAGTTAAAAAAGTTGTCAACAGATTTGGCCAGCTCTTAGTTATCATTGGAAAAACTTTTTTATAAATGTATAACTAAGTATTCAATCAATGGTTCTCAAATAAACAGTTCCATGCCAATATTCAATAATATTTTCAGACTCTGATCCTCTTTGGTGACTCATGAGTCATGACCATTGATTTTGATTATATAGTACCTACTAGTAATGTATGATAAATGTACAAACCACCAAGTTTGCTAAATTCATGCTATTTGCTGTTTAGTTTATCATTTAACTTAGACACTACAGTCAGATACATACAATATTTTTCAACAATGTATTATTATCAGACTATTTTTATCGTGAGCTGTTAGCCTATTTGTAATGGAAGAAAATCTATAAGGCTATAAACCACCATAATTTAAAAATGATTGGTGAAATACTGAAATAAATTGCTCAGGGAAACTGGAAGTGCTAAACACCTTATGTGCATCCTATGGATACCAATAATTATTATCTCCGCGAATACAATATAATTATAATAATACATAGGTACATATTATAATTTATATATAAATAAATATGTTATAACTTATAACATATCCACCTAGATAGTAGTGGTGTATTCAGAACTGTTTTTAGAGGGGGGGAGATACGCTGCACGACTGTCTTAAATTTTATTAATTTTCACTATAAGAAAGAAAAAAATCAACTAATTATTTAATGTGTTTAATATAAATAATTTATTTATATTTTTAGTCTATCATTAAGTAATAATCACATAGTCATATTTTACTTATTTTAGTATGCGTTTAAAAAAAATTACAAATACGGTCAATGAGGGGAGCTTGGCCTCTGTGCCCCCTCCCCCCCAATAGATACGCCACTATACCGTCTATACCTAAGTATACTCCTAACTATATAATTTAAAATATTATTTTCAGACAGTGTTCAGACCATTGAACTATATCATATAGATCAATGGTTCAGACATCGTGTTCGATGACTTGAGCACTTGGGCCTCAGGTTATTATCACGAAGTTTGACTGATTCACGCCGTTTGCGGTTTAGCTTATCACTTGACAGTTGACACTATAGTCAGATAAGTACATACATTAATATTTTTTTACAATATTCACACATTATTATTTTTATAGTGAGCTATTTGTAAATGATAAAAAACATATCTTATCAAAATCCATAAACAACCATGATTTACAAATTATTTGTGAAATACTGAAATAAATTTCTCAGGAAAATTTAGGGGTGCTAATAGCTAATTTGAAGCCCAGAGATTCTAAGCTCTAAGAATCTCTCTATGTGCGTCTATGATAACGGCGTAACGCTATAGCAGTAACAACTTGCCCCTCTTACTGAATTATTAAAAAAAATAATACAAAATACAAATTTTGTAATGATAATAAACTAAACTTACAGAAGTAAATAGGTTACGGTGTATAAGTATGATGTACACAGAAAAATATTTTATCAATTTATACTTCTCACAAAAGGACGAGTTTATTATATGAAGGGCCCAATACTTTACTAACAGTAATTAATTAAATACATGAGCAATGGGCTATTAGCTATTTAGGCATATAGATTAAGATATTTTGCGAACCTGTTTTAACCAATACCGGTATAATTTTGTAAATTGTGAACAGTAAAAGTTCAATTTCACAATAAATGTGAAACTAGAGTTCAATTTCGGGGGTGTTACAATTATTATAAAACAATATAATATTCATATTATACTATTATAGTTACATATCAATATTCGATTCTGAATGAAACGAAGAATGTATATTGGTTAAACAGTGGTGTTTTTTCTGTTTGTTTATACGATTTTTACCAGAAAAATTGATATTTTTTTAATTGGAAAATTGTCTACTTAGCTGGTACTTTGAGTAGATAATTTTTTGAATTTCCCAACAGTTTTCCTAATAAAGAAAAGTCTTGTAAAAATTGAAAATATTCGACTACAATATTATTAGACAATAAGTAGGTACCTACAGTGGCGGCGTGAACATTTTTCATTCGTGAGACCAAAACAGTTTGAGGGACCACCCACCCCAGAAAATTGTTGGATAAAATAATTTTTTTTTGTTTGCTGTAATTAATTTAATAAATTTTTATAATTGTGTATATTTGTTTATACGAGTACATTTATAATAATGTTAATATTGGAATCGTACGTCCGTCTGTACGTATATTGTCTACCAATACGACATCGACCGACTACCACCCACCCACCCACCCACCCAAAAAGTAATGAGACCCGGGTCTCATAGAATCCTTGTCACGCCGCCACTGGGTACCTACCTAGTTATTTGGTTATTATTTTGAGGGTCGTAGCGACTCTAGCCTCTAGGTACTTACTCATATTAGCTTTTTATAGACATTTCATAATTTTCGAAATATATTAATGAAATGTGTGCTGTTGATAGGCCAATAAGATTTTTGATTTATACAGTTAAACCTTTAACCTACTTTATTAAGAAATTTGGTTCTACTATTTTACTACTATAACAAGTCATCTTTATAAATATAAATTAATACATCAAACCTCTTGGCTTTTTCACTCAGAATCGTGTTTTCGAGACCAATAGACATTGGTAAATTGGATTCAAGTTAAAAAGACCAATATGGCAATATAGTAATAATATTCATCCGTGTATTTCACCCGACCTAGGATTCCGCTTGTTTTTTTTTTTAAATTGTATTTTAATTAAGTTTTTAAACATAACTTTATACCTATAATCTATGTTACGATGTTAGAAAATGCATTTAATACTTCTTTTATTTTAATTGTGTTTTCTTCTTTCAATTTTAGTGGCACCCAAGTTAGTGAAACGCTGCTTTAGCTAATTTCTATATCAATTATGATCAATATGTGTTGATAAGTCGATAATAAAATATTAAAAATTAAATTAAATTCTTGAGATTATATAGGTATTTCATTGTATTTGATAATCGAAATTTTGAAATTACAATATCAATATAACATAGAACTTGTATGGGAATATTTAAAACTTAGTGGTTTTAGCACTCCCTAGTACCCTCGTAGTTGTGCCACTTCATCTAGGTATAAGGTAGTATTGGTAAGTGGTAGTAGGTACCAGTAGCGGCTCTAGGTTTTGATTCTGGGGGGAGGGCATAAACTTCACACACATTTTTTTTCAATATTATATGTTATATTTATTCAAATGCTTCAACATCAGTGCCACATATTACTTACATTAGAACAAAATATTATACAAAATAGTACACAAGTCAATAATAGTGTATAATATAATATTAAATTCCCGTTGTTTTTATTGGTTTTTTTTTGGAGTTTGCGGGGGGCATGGCCCCCTAGCCCCCTAGAGCCGCCACTGGTAGGTACCGATTTTAAAGAGAGAGGAAATAACACTTGCATCAATCTTAATGATTCAGTAGAACTCCTCGACCTTGTTTGCCAAACCTGGTTCTCACCAATATGTAATTTCAGATTTCACATTTTTTATAAAATTCTCTTTTATGGCTCGACCGTTTGAAGGCTTCGATAACTCGGATTGCTATTCGTTTATTGTTACACCTATCACATATTTTTAATGTAATATTTCTTTACGAAGCGTGATTAATTTTTCACTTTGTCCCTCTTCCTCCACCTCACCACGTCATCACACCCATGGACCGTTCCGAATCACGCGAGAGTTGATGATGTTGGTTATTCTCGTGCGCGCTGTTTTATTTATATTGTTTGTTTTCGTGCAACAATTAAGTAGACGACTGCAGCACACTCTAACAGCAAGACGTGTCTTTTCTTATCTACAATCGTCATCAACAACGTATAATATTAATATTATGTAGTATACTAGTATATTGTATCAAGACATCAAGTACTTACCCAATAGCCACTGTTTTATTAATATTCGTTTCCACTTTCAAGTTGTCCGTAATCGTCGTCGTTCCGTCGTCGTTTCATTGGTGTGTTCTAATTTTTTTCCAACTTTTAGTTGTGCGTTAATACAGCACTCCGTGATGACCGATTGTTAATGCTGTTTTCGATAAAAAATACGCACAAACTACTCGTTTCACGTCCGAAGAAGAAGTGCTTAACAACAACGATGACTCACAAAAGTATTTTCTGGAGTTTATCTTTGGTTTACCTAACTATCTCCTCGGTATTTTCACTAGAAGGTAATACCTATTCTAATCATCCATTGTTATGACATGAATGTATAATAATATTCTGGCATAATATACTATAATATAACAACTCATTGACATAATTCTCAATATGCACTTTGCTAAAATTAATTTGATATATTTATTTTTACCTTCTGTTAATTTTAAGTTTTCACGTTATGCAATAATTTAGTTGTCATAATGTTTTATTATTATTTATATACTATCCAATCTTTATGTATTCTAATTAATTTGAATGTTCTGATAACTAGGTACTCTTGCTCTAAACATCTACATCTTTAAGCTTCATATTATTACATTTTAATTTCATATCATTTTGAATTGTTGGCAAACAAAAATAACTTTAGTTGATCGAGCGTTTATTAATTATTATGTAGGTACTTTCTTATTATCTTATTGTTAATACATAATTTTGGAATTTCTACCAGGGGGGTTTTTGTCAATATTTTATTTCATTTTTCTTGTAATATCCCTGATTTATCATTGTTTATATTTATATGACCTAAGTGATTTTTTTTATCTTCAGACAGGGCTAGGAGAGCTTAATATCATAGGTATTTTTCAGCTAACTAGTAACCAAGTATTAATATTCACTGAAAATAAATTTTTAGTTGATCGGTTGGTAATTATATTATATTTTGTCGTGTAATTGTTTATATTTATTTTGATGGAATTAGTTTTTTTATTTTATTTTATGGCTTGATGATTTTAGACAAGACGATTACATACGTTTTTTAAATTTTAAGTATTGTCTTGAAAAATCAGAAAATGTCTAATTATTTTTTTATTAATACCTATTATTATTAGGTAAATTTTAATAATATTTTTAGATTGATTATTTTTATAAATATTCTGACACCAGAGACTAACTTAATTAATATTGAATTAATATGAACTAATATTATTCTTTAGATTCTCAATGAATATATTTAAGATGTATTTTTTTTAAATGGAACCACTTATTTTTTACTTAGATTCGAATTCACTTATTTTTTTAAAGCAACTTGTATGTAAAAACTTATTTGGTATCTTGAAAATTGGCTGAACTACAGCGAGTTTAAATTTCAATTTTAGTTAATAAACTTTTAATGATTATTCTAATACAAAACAAAATATCTCTATTCAGTAAGTTTAGATTGAAATGAGGTTTTCGAGAGAAGGTATAGAGAACACAGAAATACACATTTTTATACTATTTTATTATGTTGAACACTTTTGGTCTATGTATGCAAAATTAAGCTTATATTTTTTAAATGGCAATCCTATTTTTTTTCGTAATATTTTTTCGTATGCCAGTGTGTCCTGGATTACAAAAATTTGTTTTTTGTTGGTTTTGGCTTCATGGAGTTTATTTTGTATGAGGACTGGGGCGTCATTGGGATTGTTTTTGATTTTTATGTTGTTTATGGCACTTAGGGAGTCACTAAGAATTATACAATTAATGTGTTCCATGCTGATAGCTATTTCAATAGCTTTTAGATTGGCCAGTGATCCTATTCTATTATTTCTGGTGGTTCATAATGAAAATGTTATTCAAAACAAATTTTGCATTAACTCAAATATTGACTTACTTAAAATAAAATTTGATTTTAAAATAAAATGATATATTAAATTTATTTATTTATTTTTTGTAAATCAAGGTTTTTTTTCTCCAAATATAATAGTCAGAAATTACACAAAATATTATATTTAGTAGTAATAATGATGTACCACAACAAGAGTGCATACAATAAGAAGTTGATTAAATAAATAACATTGTTTTATTTACTTGTTAACTTTATAATTTATTTTTTATTAAATTTTTTATATTATAGTATTATTTGTTAATATAGCATCATAACAGTATAGTTATAATTACAATAATAAGTGTTATCAAAATAGTATTATCAGACAAATCTTGAACATAATAAAATATTTTGTTATTGAAATACTGTATAAATTAATTATTGCTATAGCTGTTTAAAAGGTGTTGGGACAAAACCATTTACTAATGTATCTCTGAGGCTGACAAGTATTTTTTTATGCTATAGGAGTCCATAGTGGGAGAGCTTATGTCCTTGATTAATTTCAGGAAGTATCTGAAGATCAATAGTCTTCCAATGTCACTATTTAAATGTTTATTATGTAATATGTGCATTGTTTGTGTAGATTTTTAGATGCTATTTAGATGAACAGTTAAAATTAATTTTATTAATTGTTTAATTTTGACTTAACGGTTCTATGTTCAATATTTGACTAATATTTTATTATGTTAAGTTAAACTGAGGAAACTGCAGTTTTGGCAGAGTTTTACGCAGACAAAAAAATGCATATCATTAGATTACTACAATCATAGATCAGATAAAATTCAAACAGATAGATTTTATCTAATCTGTGCTATTACATAGATATATAATACAAATATATTGCGATATATAGTGTGAATATATTTTGCGGGGCCTATTAAGTATTAAGTGGCCAGTAGGTACTTAGGCTTAACTTTGAGCATCAGTATCAGTCCAATTTTTTGCCTATCAATGAATTTATTTCGTTACATGAACATACTTTGTTTAAGCTGAAAACACTAAAATTAGGATGAGAAATGCAATATAAATTTTTTTTTTAAATTTAGTAATAAATACGAAGGAAGTAAAAATGTTTTTCATATGTATAAAGTAAATCTCTTTCTAAATGAAATAATAGATGTAGGTATTAACTATTTTTGAAAAATTGTAAATACGAAAATTTTTCAATTTGACGATTGAATATAATATTTAAAATTTTGATGCATATACAATCTATGGATAAACCATTTTCAACTTCATAAATTGTCAATAAGTTATTTTTCCCGATAGGCCATGCTCTGCTATATGGCACAATTAGCACCACCACAGACTATATGAGTATATTTTTTCATATAGTCTGTGGCACCACTTTTAAGCCTGTATCTATAGTATAGATATCGGTGTGCATCATTACGAATTTATGATCGTCGTAGCTGTTGTAAAATAAATAACGATTAGTGACTTATATTTGAAATAGTATAATACTATTAATATAGTATAAAATAGGTATTGTAAATACAATATTTTTTATTCAGTATCTGTTCGCCATCAGAGTTTTCTTTATAATGCCCCTTTTCGGCACCCGTACGGCCGTACCGGCCTTTTTTTTTTGTTTTAGCCGAGAGATCGGGAGGGATTTGTTTTGCACACTTCTGCTTCTCGTTCCCTCATCGTTTATTTGAAGAAATTGCAACGATGCTGGAATTAGGGATGGGCATCAAATCTGAATATCTGAATTTTCCGAATATCCGAATATTCAAATCCGGATTTGAATTAAATTCTTATCCGAATTTTCCAAAATATCCGGATTATTCGGATTATTCAGATTAATTAATTATTTTTATTGCTAAGCACAAAATAACACTGGTAGTTGAATGCATCAGAAATATAATATACTCGTTCAAAAATGTATGTTAATGAATTTAAATATAGTTAGAATTTAAAAATGAGACATCGAACAGCAAAATCGAATTGAATAATCCAGATACTCCGGATAACCTGTCATATCCGGATTCACTAAATTCGGATTTGATAAATCCGAATAATCCAGATTTTTTAAATCCGGATATGCCCACCACTAGCTGGAATGTTAGATGAGACATGCCCGACCTTCATCCCTTACACATTAATTACAAACTATGCCATAGATAGACCTGCATATTTTTATTATGAGCTAAACATCAAAAATTGAATACTAGGTCGACCATAAGTTTCGCTTAGAAAATTTAAAAAATAAATTAAGGGTATTTCCATAATAAATATTTTACTAGTGTCTTAAGTTTTAATTTTTACAAAATTAAAAACGAATGAGTAAAATAACGGTTTACTATCTAAAGATTTTAAATTTTTGTTATTACTAAAAAAGTAGTTGTCGTAGAAACTTGAAATTTTTTCAAAATGTTTGAATTAGTATTTTTACATACTTAGTTTTCAAAATATTTGGCTTATATCAGATTTTACTTATATCAAAATAAATTCCAATTTCAATATAATATAATATATCCTAGACTGACAAATCATCTCTGTTCAGAATCGTTTTTCGTGTACAATCATATCTATCTTGCAATCAAATTTAACACATCCATGACCTATTTCATGACCGAGGTCTATTTCATCCTCAGAGCGAGTTTCCGGTTTTTTTTTTTAGTTTCTATATAAAATATTTTAGATTCTGAATTTTCACATGTAGATAAATAAAAAATAATACTAACTAAGTTTCCTTTGCCAACTCTATTCCCATTAAAAACCTCTTATCTCTCGTCTTTTTACCATAATATTTCCTGATAATCCCTGGCGTCGAATAAACCGAAACCCGAAAGTGTTGTTTTGTGAATTATAAATAAAAATATGAATAATTATTATTTTCTGTTGTGCACATACCATAGGACATAAATGTTAATTTTCGCGATACTAAAATAAGAAAATATAATATATGACTGGGCGGGATTCACTATTTTAGATATTAATCTACTAAGGGTAAATTTTTCTTTAAGGGTGGATTTTCATATAAAAATAATAATTTTTTAACTTTGATATTTGGTTATTTATATTTTATAACTATTAATCAATGTTAATCATAAATATATCTGTAAATATACGAATAACATAAAAAAGAACCGGATGGGCTTCGCTCTGCTGTACAGTTGGGGGTGGAGCGCACCTTGTTCATAGGATAGGTCATTATTACAATGGATTTGTTAAATTTGAATGCAATGATAGATATCATTGTATACGAATAACGATTCTGAACGGAGTTAATATGTTTATCTAAAATGTGTATATAATAATATAGTATTTTATATTTAAATTGAATTATAATGCAATTTCGTAAAAATTTAAATTTCAAACAGTCATAATAATTTTTTCTTTAAATCCGGTAGAAATTTTTTTATATATTTTTGAAGATTAGCTTATGGACAACTTAATGTTAAAATTTTGAACCTTAAGGATAAACAGAAAAAATTTTATGAATTTTCAACTACGAATAACTTGCAAGTCATCGCGATTTTAACATATTTTATACAAATTTGAAATTTATGGGCTTATAAAAAATATTTGAGTTAAACGATCTCCAATATTTTCTAGTTAGGATAAGTATAACTTATAATAAACCTTGTATTAAATTTTCAAGAGTTTTCGGGCAGCCAATTAAATTTTATAGATGTTTAAAAAAAAAAAATTTACAAAAATCGAAAATTTAAATTGTTTATAAATAAGTCAAAATATGTCAAAATACTTTGAAACCTTAACCATGTATAGAGAACACCAATATAAATATTTAGTGAAAATTTCAAGTGGTTGCGGTTTTTCGTTTTTGAGTTAGAGCATTTTAAAAAAATGTTTTTTGTAAAAGCGTAAAATTTCCCGTTTTTTCGTAATTTTTTTATCGTTTTTTTCGATTTTTTCAAATAGTATTAAAAAAGTTGTATTTTTGACTTATCCAAGTGCCATCGACATTCACTTTTCTTTCAGAAAAAATGCTGTTTAAGAAAATCGAAGTATTTTTACTACCAAAAAAGGTATCCTCAGACACAAAAAAAAAAAAATTAAAAAAAAAACACACATCATTGTAAAATCAATAGATTCCATCAGTCCGTTCAGAATCTAAAATAAAATTAGTAACATCATTGATTATTTCATTTATGTGGAACTGTGGAAGTACAGCATATTAGCACTTTCCATATCGCTGGCTAGCTTATTATATTATCTAGAGCAGCGGACGGCAACTGGCGGATTGCGTTCCGGATCCGGACCGCGAAAAGCAAAACTCTATCAACTGTACTTCACTATGTTATTTACTGTAATAGTATTATTATTAATAGAGAATATTTATTTAATTTAATTTATCAAACCCAGATTATAGTTATGTCATAGATCATTGCAAAAATTTTATCGGTTAGGTAATAATCAATTTTATTACGATGTTATCGACCGATGGCCGAGTCACGACAATGCCAAATATCAAATACACCGACGGTGAAAATTACATTTATTGCTCATCATTGCTATAATGCTATCCATTAAAATAGTTATATTATTTGTCTGTAATCCGTATTTTCTAAATAACAAGTTAGTTAATGATAATGTAGGTACGTGAACATACGCCTGTGGATATAGTGTGATTTTGTTTTATATTATTTCTTCTTATTAGGTATTCGTTCAATAGGTTGAGTAAAAAACACAAAATTGACATCGAAAATAGGAAGTTTATGAACGAGTGGACAGAATTATATTGTTTTGTATTGCCTGAAAGGATTGGAGCCATTCCTGGCTGTTTAATTTTTTTAGTGGACCTCATTTATTTATTATTTTAATCTTTAGGACTCCAATAGAAATTACTTGCCGATCCCTGATCTAGAGAATAGTCATTAACTGATAAACGAAGATATTATATATATGTAATATGTAATAGTATTCACTATTCAGATTTAATAATTTTTTTATGAGAATATTATATGCTATTACTAAATTTTAAATTTCTTAAACTAGAATACTTTTCTTTAATCATTAGATTCAAAAAATGATTTTTGGTATTTATAAGCTTTCTGGAATATATATGATTTCATTTTTATAACTTCATATTTGATTTTTAAGCAATTTATGTCAAACAAATTAATTATTTGCGTAGAAATGTTATCAAGTAAAGTTTCGTCAGAAATGGAAAAGAATAACTGTATTAGTCGGCTCTAATTTTTGTAAAATCGTTTCATATTTTTTCGAGTATTTTTTAAACAGTGTTGATACAGCAGTACCTACTTTTATTTTTTGTTAGATTTTTCCCATTGACTTAATTCTTTCAGTTATGATTTTACGAAATCATTGCGTTCCTACATAATTTATAGTGGGTATAATTGCTGATTTATCCTTAGTTTTTTTTAAAAAAAATTCGTTTACTATTTCACTGGTTTGAAAATGATTTTTTATTCTTATTCTTAGCAAAAATGTGACTAATTCGAAATGACAATCGTCTCTTGGGCATTGCCCCAGTTCGACTGCTATGTTATCGCTGATAATATTTTTTTTATGTCTGCTCATCATACTTTTATAGAAACTTATTATAAGAAATATAAATTTTATAAAAATATAATTTATTTAGCACTTAGGAATAGTATTGCTTTACTTGATGAACTGATGACAAATTATCTCAATGATCACGTGAACGTTTAAAATGTTATGAAACATTTTCATACAACAAATTTGTTAAAATAATCAAAAAAATGATATCAAGTTATTTTTTCATGAACTTTTATTCATTATTTGTATTCAACTTTTATCTATCTACTTGTGTACTATTATTTGATGAGTACTTAGTAAAGTAATTTTATTATACGATAGACTGTAGTCTACGTGTTCATAAACAGTGAACAAATATACCTATGCTTTAGATGCTTGGTCAAAATATTAACTTTAGTATGAAACTGGTGGGCTCCTTCCGAGGTTATCTCTGAATTTTTATTTTAAGTTTAGACCTATTTCAGTGACAAATCCTGTGGCGCCGAATTTTTAAAATTTACTATGATATCAAACACATATACTCCGCCCCCACAATCCTTCGAAATTTTTTTTAACAACAATTTGATGCAAATGGACATATAATTGTATAATTCATTTATTTTTATCTTGTAGCTGATCAAGGATTATATTATCAGGGCCGTATTGAGGTTGTGTGGAGCCCCTGGAAAATCGTTAAAAACGTGCCCTTTCCAAAAAAAAAAGTTTTACTAGTATAATAACTACTGATTACTAATAACTGCATTTGTTAATTATTTGCATCAATTTATTTTTTAGCACATTGAGAACATAATTTATATAATTTAATTAATTATAATTGATATTTTTTAACATTATTTGAAATGATTATTAAAATTACATTTTTTTTTAAACAATACTTTTCTTGCTCTAATTGCAAAAATGTCATCAATTGTATTTTCCAAAGAAATTTGTTTTAACATATCTATTTCTAAGAGCATAATGGTTATACATGTTAAACGATTTTGACCGATTTTTGATCTCAAATAATTTTTTTTTGTATCATAGTTTTGGAAACCATTTAAAAATTAATGATGTTTATGACTCGTGACTCATAACTCCTAAATATTAAATACAGATCAATTATCATTTTACTTATGGTAATTACTTTACTAAATTGTTAAATTTTTTTATATTTCAGAATATTTTTATAAAAGCTTTGGACACAAAAATAGTTTTTTAGATACTGATATAATTGCACTTCCAAGTATACGTATGAAAAGAAATGCTAAATTATTTCTTCCTTCATCTACTCAAAAAAGTACTTATATACCAGCATTTAAAGAAAAGTTGAATGGAACTAAAATAGCAAAACAAGGTAAGTTTTTATAATAATTCTCATGACTATTTGTTAAATAGTTTTGAACTTTCAAATTTAAAATATAAAAATGTTCAATTATTAAAAAAATTTCAACATTACTTGTATTAACATCTTGAAGTTGAATTTATTTTATAATTGCTGTGAATTATATGTTAGTATATTATGTGCTATATATTTATTTTTAAAATCTTTCATGGCTATACTGATATCTATAAGTCAATACTAAAACTTAACTCCTGAGAATTAGTAATAGTTACTATATATAATTTGCTGCTGTTGTGATAGATACTAGTACTTCTTAATAACATTCTTATTTACAATGTCTCAATGTATTTGTGCAAATTGTTCATTATGCACATGGTCTAGAGAAGATCTTCTACATTGTACATGATACTGTAATTTATTTACTGAATGGACAATGGTTCTAATTTATAACTCTTATAATCTTGCCTGAGAGGTTTATTGTGTAATTTTATAAGTATTGGGTTACTAAAACTATGCTTTTGTATTTTTACTGATACTTTTATTTTTTATAATTTCATTTAAGTTATTTTAATTTGTAGAATTAAATCAGCCAATCACAAATTCATCTATTTTGAATGATTCTGGAAAGGTTCTTATAAGTCAACTTATTCCAGTAACTAACAAACCGTTAGTTCAAGAGAATTCAGAAAGTAAAAATGATACAGGTAAAGTGTTTTTTTTTTTTTTTGAATAAATAGCACGGTAAATGCCCTGGTATCAAAATTTGATACAGTATTTACAGAACATTCAATGTTCTGTCGACATTTAAATGAGTGGTTAGATATGTGGTAGATTAAGTTATTTCATACTTAAATTTGTAGTGTAATCATTATACAATTTGAAATAGGTTGTCACATTAATGGTGCAAAAACATGTATTCTATTAATATTTATAATTTATTAATAAAATATTGCATTTTTTTTATAATTCTTGTTTTTTAGGAATACTTCAGTCAGGTGATTTAGGATTTCCATCCACAATAACTAACGAAACATTAATAAATCATAATATAACAAAATCAAAAAATGTAAGTTTTATTTGTTTTTGATTTAATATATTATTGTGATAATAGTAGAATGAGGTGTTTGACGGTGTTTGGGGTTTGTTCTAATCTAAATAATAAATATCATACATTTTGTATTGAGTATACTTAGAGGCAAGAATTTTCTAAGATAATAATGAATAAAAATCAAATTAAATGTATCAAACTCATAAGTCACTATTCATTACCTGTTAAATTTTTTGTTTTATCTCAAAAAGTCATGTTCAAAATATTTCTTATAAAATTATGACAATTGCGTACAGTTAACTATGGACATTTAAGCAAGTACATTATTATTTCATTTCTTGTATTGGAGAAATAATATGGTGAAAATTACTGTTTTATTCTTATTTTTAAATATAAGTCAGAATATTCAACATAATTATTAGGAAGGGGTGGTTCTTAATAAATAATCGGTTCTGGTTCTTGATCGGTTCCTAAAAATGTTTCTTTGGTTCTCAATACCTGCTTTTTAAAAAAATGATTAAAAATAATACGTGGGTATCATATTCATATTATACAATTTTCACTTTAATTTCCAGTTAATTTTAGACTTTAAAATAGTATCTATTATTTACTAAGTGTAAATAATACTCAAGACATAAAATTAGTGTAGACTGTAGCACATTATTGAACATTTAAAACAAAATATAATTTATTAATTCTTACTTAATCCTTAATAGTTAATAGAAATTAATAATACATTATTATTTATAATTTTGTTTGGGTTTTGTCTATTTATTTTTTATCAACAATCAACCCAGTTGTTGAAAAAAGTCTCTTAGAATAAAACAGTTCTCGAAAGAGCACCAAGATATATTGATGATAACATTTTAAGTTTTGGAAAGGCAATATTCCTTTTCCAGTGTTGAAATATGTTAGTATCCGAATTTATTTTGGGTTTTTAAGTAAGGTTGGAAATTTTTTTCGGTATGCACACTCCATTACACTATTTGTCCTAGTCAGCGACAACTACATCATTTACCATCACTTTCTCTTTCCCACACGACAATATGAACACAAGTGCTCTCCGTGAGCAGCATTCTTTCTAACAGTGTTATTTAAAAATAAAAAGAATTACAACTGGTAACAATAAATTATTTTACAAGAACTGATAATTATTGGTTTGTTCGGTTCCTAGGAAACCAATGAAA
Organism: Chaitophorus viminalis; assembly: GCA_025469195.1. Classification (NCBI taxonomy): domain Eukaryota; kingdom Metazoa; phylum Arthropoda; class Insecta; order Hemiptera; family Aphididae; genus Chaitophorus; species Chaitophorus viminalis. The sequence goes on from JAIPRK010000711.1 coordinate 77,352, forward strand.
CTGAAAAATCAAGAACCAGAACTGGTCTATCCTTAATAGTTATTTTATTTTAACTTATAAATGCTACGAATCATCAGTTGCTTATGTATTTATTTGTTGGCATATGTGTTAAAATAGGTATTTATGTTATTTGTTCAATAACATTGCAAATAACGAGTGGTCCATTAAGATATCATTTCAATCTTGAGGTCTTGGAGTTAACATTTTTATATTTCTTAATGGATAGTAAATTTAAAGCTAATGTATTTGTCACACATAACTTATATATGAAACCTTAGATTTTAGATCAATTTTAATTGTCAATAAAAATATCAATTCTTAGTTTGATTTTGTACTTTTCAAAATATTTAAATTTAAAATTAATGTTTATATGACTTTTAGGATTCTCATACTTATTACAATAGCACAACAATAAATGATAAAAATGTATTTAATGATTATTGGGTTGAATTGATGAACCAGCCCAATGCTAATGTACATGAAATGTTATCAGATTCTCATCGTAGAGCTGCAGTAAGTTTCACTTATTTTTGATAAACTAAATTTTTGTTTGAAAAAAAAATAAAAATAAAATGGAAAAATTTAAGAGGTATTATTGTTGTTTTAGCCTATCAACTTGAAGTTTCAGTTCCTTTTCTATGGGCATTTATTAAACTCGACAACTATTGCTACTGGAGGTTTTATGTATTTAGGAGATTATATTCATTCTTGGCTAGCAGCCACCCAATACATAGCACCTTTGATGGCAAACTTTGATTTGAGTACATCAAATGAATCAAATATTTATTACATGGATAATGGAACTGCTCTAACAGTTACTTGGAATAATGTCATACTTCAAGATAAACCAGATGTTGGAGGATTTACTTTCCAAACCACTTTACATTCAAATGGAAATGTTATATTTGCGTATAAAAATTTGCCAATTAAAATCAAAGACATAGACTTTACTAATCATCCTGTAAAAATTGGATTATCTGATGCATATATCATGGACAAAACAGAATATTGTGTGTATTATTTCATTAATAATTTTAGTACCTATATTAACAAATAATGATTTTATTAGAAAATTAGAATTATATTAGAATATTAGAATATTATCTCAAAGTTTGATTATTGATAAGTAGTAATGATTACTATATTATTTTTAGTCACAATTTCTTTGATTATTTAAAAACTTTATGAAATTTATATTGTGATATTTGTTTCATTTACAGTAATTTGTATACTGATTATTTAAGCTTTTTAATCATATATTCAAGTAGGTTTCTCACAATAAAATATCAAACCGAATTTAAATACTTAAAATTAAAATACTATTGAAACATTTACAATGTTTCCAAAGTGATGATCATCTTTCATTTAATAGTAGTTGAATAATTAAATCAAAACTAAATGTATACATATTGTTCAAATCTTATTTTTTTTTATTTAATTTGTTTTCCTTTTATAGTTATGAGACGGAAAACCATTTATGAATATCATAGAATAGCATTTCACGAGGATGAAGTAACAAACGGAACTGTCATTATTTTAACTGCGTTACCAACATGTTTAGAAAAGAAAAATTGTACTAGTTGTATGAAAAAGGATATTAATTTCGAAGTAATATGTATAACTTATTATAACCTAAGTATAACTTTCTATAAAGTGAATCTTATACATTGATTTATAGATTTGTATTTGCTGTTAATTTTATTTATTAAAATAAAATAAAATAATAAAAAGTATTTATTTTATTATAGTGTTACTGGTGTGATAATCGATGTTCTTCAGGAGTAGATCGTAATCGTCAAGAATGGCACAAGAAAGATTGTGAGAAATTGAAACTTTATGATAGAGATGTATGCTCAGCTGAAGTAGGAACTCCTACTATTGATAATTCTAGTACAGAAGAAATTGTAAAATCTGAATCACGTAAAGTCTTTTATTACTATCTATTCTATCATTAATTATCAACACTTAATTAACTTGGCAATTTATTTCTTACATTTTAGACACAGATTCTTCGCATTCAAATACAAGTCTATTTTTTATTGCATTATGCATTTCATTAATTATAATGTCAACTGTTTGGATATTATATGCTTATTTGAATCCACATACACGGTCTGGACAAATGCTAATAAGAGTTAGTATTTTGTTTTAAAACTATTTAATTTTAGTATCTTTAATTTTTCTTGATCAATGGATTTACATGGTGGACTGTAATTATTTAAATGTATTTAGTGTTTGATAAATAGTTATACGATTATTTAGGTAGTATTTTATTTATTATTTTGTTTACAATTATATTATTAGTCTAATGATTTCTTTATAATATATTTTGATTTAAATCATGATTTTAACTTAATGTTTTGGTTATGAATTTCAACAGATTTGAGAAAGATAATATTTAAAGTCTAATATATTATAGACGTTTAGAGGAACTCTTTACGTGATTTGTTACATTATAGAATTGTTTCTTTTAAATTGGATCTTATAATAAACATACTTCTATGATCAATTTTTTAGATTTTTAACAAATATTTTATTCTGTTGCAATATTGTTTATTATTATTGTGATGTATTAAATATTAAAATCTCTTGGTAATTTTTTATTTTAAAGTAAATATTTTTACAATATAAATCATAATATACTTAAATCAACATTATATATTATTTAACTTGCTTCTATTTTTGTTTAGTATCGACCAAATCAATGGAGTTGGAAAAAAGGAGAAGCTCGTTATACAGCTGCTACTGTTCATATGTAATGTGAAATATTGACTGATATAAAAACAATATTAACATTAAAAAGGTATATTACTTAATATATGTTTTTTTTTTCAAACTGATCATTTTTGTTATATTTTTTTTACTTTTAGTGTTGGAGTTATAGACATGAATTATTGAATTGACTACACATTGGTGATTTTTGAAAATAACTAATTTTTTATACATTAAATGTTATTGTTTCACAATTGATAAACCAATCAAATGTATATATTATATACATATATTTTTTTTTAACAACCTTGCTAATTATACTAAAATATGTTTTTAACTTCAATAGACTAACAAAGAGGTTCCCAAACATTTTATAAGTGTCACATTTTTGAAAATTTGAAAATATGGACAGCGCTTTCAAATAATAATTATGATGTTTATTAAAAACTACTCTTTAAGGTATGATTGATTTTTATTACACTATACAATTGTAGACATACTTTTATTAATATAAATCTTAATTTTAACCAATTAAGATAAAATTGTATAGTCAAATATATTATTCAGTATTTCTGAACCTTTGTATTCCCCAGACACTTAAAATATTTTATACTCTTCAAAAAACTATGAAATAATAAAGATATAGCTAAAAAATATTGATGCAATATAATTCACATATTATGTAGTAATGTTTTCATACATAATCATATACACTTATATAAACAATATAACTTATATTTCATTATACCCAGTATCATTTTGTGTTATTTTATATACCATATGAAACACTCTGTAACAGTGTGTTACCCACAGTGGTTAAGAAAATGATTCTTTAATTTTAGATATTAAATAATAGTTTATAATTTAATGATTAAGTAAAATTTGATTTTTTTTTTAATATTTATTTTTAAATTAAAAAGTTATTTAAACCATTTATCGTTTGGGAATCTCTGGTCCAATATACTGTTTTTAGTGTTTTTACATTTTTATAAATGTCTGAATACATAAAGGCTTTTTAATACGATTAAGAAATATACTAATTAGAACTATGATGTTTTACCCTTAAATGAGTTACAATTTTACTACATATTTGTAAAAATACAGCCACTTAAATACCTCAATATCCTGTACATTTTTTTTCAGACCTTTTTTTATTGTAGAATATAAAATATAAATCTGTGTATAAATAACAGAAAAAAAAAAATGTTGCACTGAATTTTTAATATTTCAATATTTGTTTTTTAAAATGAATGAAGCTAAAATTTTATTTTATATTCTTGTAAAAGATATTCAATATTTTTTGGAATATTTGAACTTCAGTCTAAAATTTAAGTGCTTATTATCATTCATTTTTTTACTGAAAAATTTGTGACTTATAACATGTTAAGAAAAAGAAATTAGTTTATTGCTCCTTTATAATGCACTTAGACAACACATTTTAAATATTCAAAATATTTAATTTACTAACCATAAACCTTACCATTTAATTGATAACACAATAGTTTTTAAGACCTAATTACACAAATTAGTTTTGCTAAATTTTATTATGGTTAGTGAGTTCATTTTTAAATAAATATTGGTTAACTTTTAGATAATATGTATACATAAATATAATCAAGAAAAAAGAATTACTTTTTATGGCATCAAAGAAATTAAACAAATATTTTTGGTTCTTCTTCTTCTTCAAAAATAACTATAAAAATCAAATGCAATAATTACAAACATAGAATATCTGCTGATATTTTTTTAAACTCAATATTTATCACTTAATTAAACAATTCACTATTATACATATGAACTCTATGGTTAACGATTTCCATTTTTTTTAAATTGTTTCGATTGTACAGACTAAATTCAAATGTACAATTCCTCTTATTTTTGATACATATAGTTTTATAATTTTTTTTATTAAATTTTAATTAACTATTAATAATAAAATTACCGAATTTAGAATTATTACTTATGTATGATGTAGATTTTAATACACTTACATACTCTTTTTTTTATGCTGCACTTGTCTGTGATTCATTTCTTAAAGGTGTATGGAATACGTCCAATTAAGAATGAAAAACCATTGTAAATGATTTATTAATATAGCCTAGCGAACAACAGCTTGACATCTTTTACAGGAACATAATATTCTAATTAATTGTATGTAACTAATCTGAATGTGCGCTTAGTGTTTTGTACTTATATGTTAATATTTTTATTTTTTTACATTACAAATATTTTATCGAAATTTTATTGTTCACAAATTAAGTTTATTGTTTTTCTGTTAATCGTAGGAAATAACATTATTAGTGATGTTTTTCTTGTATTTTAGTGTTATTATTGTTGAATATAATAACAAAAAAATCTGTTATTTCAGATCAGGTATCGAATTTGATGTTTTTTTACTCAAATGTTTATCAAACAAATTTTTTGTTAATCTTAATGTGATAGACAAATAATTGTATAAAATGATGAAGTTGTCATACCTAGATAACTAAGTTAACAATTATAATTATTGTAAACTAAAATTTAAATTATGTTTACTTTGAAGTTTTATACTATACAAATGTCTTACTGTATTAATGAGTTTTATATAAATAATAAATGTTGAAATTAAATTTTACTAGTAAAATTTATTATCATGGTTAAATGTTTTAATTCATTTAAAACATTAAATCCTTATTCGAACTTCTGTTGATTAGGTTCAACGTTGATTGTTTAAATATAATATATAAAATATTAGAAATACTGTTTGGTCCAAACTTTAAACTATAAAAACTTTGTGAAACTATAAAGTCAACACTCAAAAATTTTAATGACATGGTAAACATTTTTTTACATTCATCCAATTTTAACATTGAACTACTGTCTTTGTGTACAAGCTTTTCATATGATAAACCATCAGTATTACAACTTATTTTGAGCTAAGGTCATCATTTGTATTTGAGCATAAATTTTATACTTGTTTGATACTGATTTGTAAATGTACAGTTCAAAAAAAGTGCAAAAAAAAAACACAAGTTATTTGTGTTATTACTTGTTCAAAGAAGTTACTTACATAGCTTTTAATGCTTTTATAATGTCTTTAATAGTAAACAAGACAGGAAAACCCATTCTGTAAGTATTCTAAATTCCAGGTTACTATACGAATTATAACGAAAATATAATCTAGTTATATTAAAACTGTCTGGGTTGGATCATTGACGAGAAGGCCATTTACAACATTTTCATCTCCAAATTTTTTTCCACAAATCTTCCGATCCAACCTAGAGAGTTCCAGGTTTTGAACTTCCACGTGTGATGTGGACCGCTCTAAACCGAATTAGAACAGAACAGGGAAAATGTAATTTCCTTTTACATAAATGGAAAATGGTAGACACACCACTCTGCAAGTGTGGGCAGGTCCAAACTATCAAACACGTTGCAGAGGTATGTCGTCTAACAAAGTATAAAAGAGGGATAGTAGGGCTTCACAAAGGAGATAGCGAAGCACAAGATTGGCTTAGTACCCTGAAAGTTCACCTTTAGAGCAAGAGATGTGTTGCAGTCACTTTATTGTATTTATATGTTATGTTTATATTTATTTTATAGTTTATAGTTTTTTCTTTTGTTTATAGTTTTATATATGTTTTCACCAATTAATAACAATATGCCATATGAATTAAAAAAAAATATATATATTAAAACTCCAGGTAGAATCAAAAACAAATAACAATTTGGTAATTAATAAATGGAATATGTTTGTGTGTAGAAATAAAGTATTTATATTTTAGTAACAATATTTTAGCATTGGCTAGTATGAATGTTATTCAATGTCTTAATAACAACAATCATAACTATGTATGGGTAGCTTATACACAGGGGTTTTAAGTCTGAATTTAAGCTTAGTAACCTATAAGGGTTATGACAAATAATGTACTTAAAATAATGAAAAATCTTATAAAGCTATAATTATCTTGTTTCCTTTGACATAATATAACAAAACACTTGAGTAATTATTGTCAATTGACATTTATTTTGAATAGGCTTCATTGTACCTTGAATATAATTTCGAGTAAATTAAGATTAGTATACATAGAGTGGGATAAATTTCAAATTTAATTATTGAAATGATCTTAAATGAGAAATAATATTGAATTTATGGAAAATAATTAATTTAATACATTTGTTTAATAACATACTTTTTTTAAGAAAAATAATTGAACAATTTGTACTATTTATTTTTAATTTTATGTCAATACATAAAATGATAAATTATATTTTTATCTTGACAGAATTTTCAAAATCAAAACACTTGAGAATCTTCACTTAATCTTTTTCACTGGCTGATAAAGATAATAATATAAGATAATAATGGCAATACAGTGCTACTGTCATTTAAATACTTCTTCATAAGGAACATCTTAAAGTGGAGTTCTTTAAAATAATATACAAAAGTGGTAAAAATTCAATATGAATAGTTACATTTACATAAACAGTATTTACAATTTTACAATAAAATATTTAATATTAAATTTTTATACATACAATAAGATTAAAATTAATACTACATAATATGTTAAATAAAATAAATAAGAATAACATTTATAAATATGAAATTATATTACAATTGGAAAATTACTCAAACTTACACTAACTTACAACAACTTTGTAGAAAATATTTCATTTTTGACCATGTACTACTGACAAAAAATCATCAACATTAACATTTTTTAGCAGTCGTTGGTGTTCAACTTTAGAGGTTTTAGGTGGAATCTGAAAAGAAAATTATAATAAATTATATTTATACATGTAAAATAATATAATAATAATAAAGAATTTTAGATTCAAAGAAAAGTTCTTAGTTTTGCAATAAATGACACGGTACATTTTTTATAAACTAATTTAAAAAGAAAGGCCTTTAATGGAATATTTAACAATACTTTCAAATGTGTATGGATAAATAATAATTTATATTCTGGTGAATTATATACACAAACGAAGAATTATTAGTACCTTGTCAAGTAAAGGACACTTGTTGCAATTCTTATTAAATTGATTTAATTAATTATTAAAACAAGTACATGATAACATAATATTTTATCAATTTTATTCAGAGTTGGGCAAAAATAGATCAAAATAAAATAATGAATAAAAAATAAAAGCATGAATAAATAATTATTTTATGAATAAAGAATAATATTTTCGTTTTCAAAAAAAAAAAATAAAATAAAATTGCTCTAGATATTTTAACTAGTGAATAAATTTGATTATTCTAAATAAAATAATTAAATAATCTATGAATAATAGTAAATTTTTGTGTAACAAAATTATGACAACAATATAATGTTTATAACAAAGCAAAATTTATTAACAATAATAATGATAATAATAATAAATTTTAGTTTCCGTAGTGCAAATAATTTAAATTTGATTACTATTTTATACTTTATCTATTTGACTTGGGTAAATTTGTCATTGTGGCAAAAGAGAAAAATCTCTACTGGAGCTGAAGATGCTAACGGAGTTATTGTAACGAAGAAAGAGATTTTCACAGTAGGATATTGAGTGAAAACCAATTAGATTAGTCCTTTATTAATAACAATATAATTTATGACTTTTTATGACATTTTCGATAGCAGATGATTATATACGAAATATGTCAATTTCAATTTTCAATTAAGTTGGAATTCAAGTTAACTATGAATCATTTGCATTAAATACGATTACATATGTAGAATAATAAATAAAAATAAACCAGAATAATTAAATGAAAAATAAAAAAATAAAGAATAATTTTTTATTCAAATAATCAATCCAATAATTTTATATTCGATTAATGCCTAACTCTGATTTTATTCATATACATCTAATGTATTTACCTCATTATGATCGGTTCGATTTGCAGGCCTTTTAGTAGTTTTCTTTACAATATCATCTGCTCTACTAAGTTTTTGAGATTCATTCTGTGATCTTAAATAATAATAATAGCAAAATTAATCACTATACAAATCTATTAAAATTAATTAATAAAAACATAATATGAGCAAAATATACGTACATTTTTTATTAATAAATTATTATGAATAATATAGTGATAAATGTATTTTAATAAAGTAATTAAGTAATTACAAATGATACTAACTTTATTGAATAATATGAAAATTATTATTGAAGTTTGTAAGTTATTATTAATTAAAGTACAAATTTTTTTTGTTATACGACAATGAAGTATTGAAATATGTCCTAATATATAATATTAACAATAAATAAATAACATAAAATATTGAATGCATTATAAACATATGTACTTCTATTAATTAGAATATACACATTAAGTATTTTAAAATAATAATAAGTGTGTTAGTAGAAGATATATTGAAGTATATGGGAGAAATTGTAACTATCAAGGATATAAACATTTAATTTTTGTATTAATTGTAGCAAATATTTGTTTTTACTTCTTTTCAATAGTTAGATTATTACTATGGGTTGTTTTGTAGTTTTCAACAGAAGTTTAATGGCTAGTCTATCATTTTTTTGCAATACAAGTATCAAATCAGTTAGAAGCTTGGACATTTTCTACAGTTTGATGGGTTTCTGATGATGTTACAACCAATAAACATATTCCTTAACCAGTGGTGTACACAGGATTTTAGTTCGGTTAGGGTTTTTAATATAGGTTGATCAGTGACTCGTGGGGGGCTTTGTCCCCCACACCCCCCCACTATATAGCTGAACTAGTAAATATCACCAACATTATATAACACAAAATAATTCTTTCAAAATAAATTCCTATTTATGTATTTAATCATCTTAATTCTAAAAATAATATAAAACATTAAATAATAATTATTAATTAGTATTTATAAAATATTATATACTATAAACAAAATAATAAAATAAGTAACAATATTCATGAATTATATTTATTTATACTTTTATATGTAATTTATAATAAATTATAGATTCAGTCTTAAATTTAATCTACGATTAGAATATTTAACCAAGTGATTTCGGACCTCTTCAGGTAGAACACTTATATCTGTATGGATGTTTAATAATACTAACCCATTTAATCGCAACTCACTTATTGTATTACGAAGATATGTTTTTAAATGATGTAATGTAGAGAAAGATCTTTCTGCAGATGATGTGGTAATGGGCAATGTTACGAATATTTTTAACAATACAGAAATAGTTAGAAATAATATTTGATCACATGTTATAAGAACATCTATAGGACTTTTTAGATTAATTTCATTTTTTTCCACAAATGTATACTATAATTTGAATTCTTCAGCCAGTCATAAATTTATTTTTAATAATAAAAGATGAATACGTTTCATGAAGATCAAGAAAACTTTTTTCTTGTTCTTTTGATGGGTTTTTTGTTTTAGGAATCAAACAGAAAAAATTTTTGAGAATAGTATTATGTGATGTGAGTCTTTCATGAAGTTGGAGCAAAAATGTGTAGAGAAATGGTATAAAAATTGACCCCAAAAAGTGTTGCTCAACATTTTCAGCTGGAACATTATTCCTAGTTTTTTGGCGATTCATTTTTCTTGGAAGTGAAAAATCAGAAATACCAATTTTTTTCATTTAGCACTCATATTCTTTACAAATTGTGGCTGAATCCTGAATGCCAAAATACACGATATTTTTTTTTCTTCAACGAGAACACCAAGAAACCATTGATTGATTTGATTATTATTCGTACTACAGTAACATTAGTGATAACACAAATATTTAGAACCGTTCTGTGACTGTTCTAAATAGAACGCTTCATAAAGCTCCGCTTCAGATAAAAACATTTATAACACTGCAGCTATGCTTTTTTGATTTTATACTTCAATGATAATTTCGAGTTGGCTAGTTGTTTATTAAAAAGACCATAGTCTATAGATAATGGACATATTATTTAAGTATTAGACAAATTAATAAATTTTGAGACGAGAAAGAAATTTCGGGGGGGGGGGGGTTAAAACCCTAAAACTCTACCCCTGCGTACGCCACTGTCCTTAACTATGATGTATTCAGTCATCCATTACTAACTGTAGACAGCCTTCTTTCATTATTTTATAATGAAATCATAATTTTTTGGTGTTAAAAACTTCAACAAATATGTATTTGTGATGAACTGATGAACATAAGCTATTATACAAACCAAGTGTTTAGTTATTTTTCAATCTTTGCACAGCAAACACAAACATAATTTTTAACAAATCATTCAATTATTTTAAATATTATAAATTATTGAAAGTAAAGAGTGGCTTGCAAGTATATAATTTTGCCACTATCTAATTTATTAATCATTTATTTCACAGTGCAATAGTAATTTTTATGAAGTAGGTTTGATTTAATGATATGATACATTTTACAGAATATATATAACTTCATATATGTTTTATATATGAGAAACAAAGTACACACGTGATTTTTAGTCCTCTAAATTAAAATATGGAGTCATATGGGTAACATAATATCTAGTGACATATTTTAGGAATTTATAGGAAAATTCAGTTTATTTATAATATTAAAATAAATTGTATAGTAAATAGGTATGTTGAAAAAGAGGCCTTATTACTACTAGACATGTGTTGAATGATTATAATATATGATCGGATTACTAAGATTCAACTGTATTTACATACTTTCAAAAAAATAAAATAAAATACTTTTTTTCACATAACATAATTAGTAAAAAATTAAAAGAAAATTTATAATAATTTTGTAATAATTACATTCTTTGCACAACTGGAAATCTTTCAAACTCATCCAATCGATCTCTTCCTTTACGGTCATCACGATAGCTTCGTCTTTTATCATCCTTATGCTTAAATCTATCTTTATCTCTTACTCCATCATCACGAAATTCTTTTTTAATATTCACATGATGACTTCTTTGACTATATCGATTGAAAGTACCAAATTGTGAACGGTCATCATGATGTCGTAAATTTTTCCTATTTACAAAATAATTGACATTAGTATTTAATATTTAACATATAATTTAGCAGAATTGTTCAATGTTAATAAAGCACAATTAATTTTAAATTTACACATATCACCTTAAGGGAAAAAATGTAATGAACTAAATGATAAGTTACAGTGCATATGTATTATCTTAAATGCCTGAACACTATGATAGGTAAAGCTAAGTTTTAATAGTATATGCTATTATAGGATGTATGTGTAAAGGATTTACTGTTTGTGCATCTTAAAACGTATAAATTGAATTAGTAAAATAAAACTGATTAATATACAACAAAATTACAATAAAAAAAGTTATTTTAATAATTATAATATATTAAAAAAACAAATAACTGATAATTATTTATATTTTTATCAAACGAAAAAAAAAAATTCTAAAATCATTATTTACAACATAAAACATTATTTATCTATATATAATGTACTATGTTCATGGTACATATTGTAAAACTGTATCTGAACAATAAGACTGTTTGTTGATCATGCTTTAATTTTCATTTGTCATTTACTAATCACTTTAATAATTAAATTTGTACAAGTTTTTATTAAAAGCCCAAATATAATAACAATTTTCAAATTTTACTGAGTAAAAACAATAAATTCTAGCATTGACTAGTAAAACCTAGCTTTACTCAGTGATCGAGATTTTGTGGAAAAATATGCATAGTTATTTACCTATATTTTTTATCATATCTATTATCTCGACTACTTTTATTTCGCCAACTGTTTGATTCTCTATATTTATCATCTCTATGTTTAACTGGGTAGTTATGAACAGAGTCTTCCCAAAATGAAGGGCTTCTCCTAATTCTATTTTTTCTTTCTTCATTCTTTACAATAGCATCTTTGGGAGTACTGGTCACAGGTATAGGACTATCATCTTCTCTTAATTCACCAGCTTCTAGTTTCGGGGTGACATCCAATTCTTTATTTGTTATAAATGATGAACAATTTGAATTGCATATTTGTTCACTATTTAATTCTGAAGGTACGTCAAGAAGACTGAATGGTTCTGTTAAATTCAAATTAACCATCTAGAAAATGGTAAGATTAATGATAAAAGTTAAGTATATACAAAGACATTTTTTAAAACATACCTGATGTTCACCATCATCGGTAATAACTTCATATACCTTAGGTGCTTTTAAGTAATCCATATTATTTAATGAATTATAAGATTTTTTTAATTCATTGTTATGTCCAACAGTAATACAAGAAGTATTAATTAAACTGTTATTTACCAATGAATCAGATTTTTCAATACTTGTATTGTTTGTTTCATTTATGGATGTACAATTCTGATTTGTAGTCTTAGTAGAAATATATGTAGACAGTACAGAATCCATTGGTGAAAAAGATTTATTATTTTCTTTTTCATTTCCTAAAATTGTGGAGTCTCCAGATGATATATTTTTTTGTTTACTAATTTCATGTGTTTTTGTTTTATTCTTCAAAAAACATTGAGACATTTTACCTATGTTTTCATTGGATTTAATTTCATTATATATTTCTGAATAATTAATATTTGAATCACTATTATTTAATTTAGAAATCTTAGCAGCTATTTTTACAGCTGATCTATTTTTTCTTTCACTATCACACTCATAAAATGAAGATGGTTGGTTCAAATACCTACTTAACCCAACCAATGGTTCACAACTATCATCAATTATAGTTTTATTTTGTATTTTACTAACAATTGCTTTGTTAGATTTAGATGTCGACTTAGATAAATTCATACATTGGTCTACTGGGTCATCAAAATGTACCATAGACTTTTTTGATTTTTTTGATTGTTGACTATTTGATATTTTTCCCAAAGTACTTTTGTTTTTATGTACTATAGCAGGTTTGATTGAACTATTAATTACTGTGTTGAATTCATTTAATGAATGATTTTCAAAATCATTATCTTGAGAAAATGTGGACTGCATTGATTTCCTTTTGGGAATTGGTTTAAAACCAGATGTTTTTTCTGGTCCCTGGGTATTTTTATTTATTACTATTGTTTTATGCTCATTCTCAGTCTTTTCTGTTTCATCTGCACTTAAGCTACTTGAAGTAATTTCACTTCCAAATAATTCAACCTTAACAGATTCATACACTTGTTTTTTTTTAGCTTCAACACTTTTCCCTTTTAAGCCATTTTTTATTTTTGTTTTAGTTGAAGGTTTTGTCTTAGTTTTAACTTTTTTGGCACTAGTTGAATATTGATTAATAGTTGTTGTTGTCTTTATAGGTTGTTCTAAACATTCTTTTAAGATACTAGAACAAATTTGTTCTGGTTGAACAATCAAAGTATCAACAGACCTTGAATTCCCTGGAGTGGGAGGAAATGGAGAAATCGGGGGTCGATTTAAATATGAGGTTTCTCTGAATATTTTTGTTAAAGGAGTTTCCGATAGCGAGTCTTCATAATGCACAGGTGTAGACGGTAATGGTGTCATAAGTTTACTAGGATCATATTCTCGTAATAGTTTTGAAATCGGAGTTTCTGGTATATCAACAGCAGCATCATCACATTTGTATGGTGTTTCAAAAATTTTTTTTTTGACTGGTTGAATGTTATTATGTTTTATAGGACTATTTAATTGATTTGAGTTATTTTTTTCAATTTCTAATAATGTTTGATTTATTACATTATCAGTAGGTTCATTTGATTTACTTTCGGGATATTTGCTTAATGGTTTTACACAATTATGATTGTTAAATTTTTCTAAAAAGTTAGGTTCTGGTTTTTGACTTATATTTATTGTTTCTGGTACTGATTTTGAAATAGATGAGATGGTTGCTTCTTTTCTTTTTTGTTCATTAATATTACTTTCTAATTCTAACGTATTATTTTGAATTTCACAATGATCTTTAGAATAATTATTTGCAATTGATTGTTGTTCATTACACAACTCTGTTGTTTTACATGGAGTTTCTAATGAAATAGAAAATTCCTTTTGGCTTTTTAATGATTTTGAATCATCAACACTTTTTAAACAATCAGACTTGATTGGAGTTTTTTCAATACATAATTCCATAGTTTTATCCAGAGTTTCCAATGAAAGAACAAATTCAGTTTGGGGTTTTAATGACTTTAGATCATTGAAGCTTTTCACAGAATCAGATTTACTTGACAGTTGTTCTGTAGATAACTCAATAACTTTATCAGGAGTTTCCAACGAAATAGGACAGTTACTTAGGTTATTCAAAGATTTTAAGTTATCAATATTTTTCAAAGAATCAGATTTATTTAATGGTTCATCAAATAACTCTGTAACTATTTTATCTGGAGTTTCCAATAAACAAGAAAATTCATTTTGGGTTTTCAGTGAGTTTAAGTTATTGATGTGTGTCAGTGAATCACATTTATTTGTTTCCTGTTCATTAAATAACTTAGGAACTGTTTTATTAGTAGTTTCCAACAAAATAGGAATTTCCTTACACTCTTTTAATGATTTTTGTTCATCCAATATTGGCTTATTACAGTTGTTCTCGTTTAAATTGGATTGATTTTCAGATGTATTAGATTTAATAGTTTCATTATTTTGTGATTCATTTGAATTAATTGAATCATTGTTGGATTTATTTTGTTTTTCAAGCAAAAGTTCAGAATTATTTTTATCATTAACTGGTTTAATTTTCTTTCTAGGTGTTTTCTTTTTTTTGGTTTTTCTTCCATCAGAATCTGATGTTAAAATTCCTGCTCCCACCATCTCTCTTATATCAGAATCCCAATGTTTAGCATTTCCTTTTTTAACAATAGATTCAAATCCATTGACTGAACCCCAATCAGCTTGAAGTTTTGGTAATGGACTAGACATAGATTCTTCCACAATTTTTTCAAATCTTTTAGGGCTATCACAAAAAAGTTTTGAACGTGCCTGATCTCGAGCTTTATTTTTAGGCTGTGGAGTACTGAAGTCTAAACATCTGATATGAGTGCTTCTTCTACGAGGTGTACTCATACTTTTATTTTTTGGAGGTATTTGTCTATCATCTGGAGTATCATGAATGATTACATTTTTACCAATTACATCTTTTACTTTAGATTCTTTATTCATATCTGATAATCTCATAATATTGACTTCTAAATCACTTTTTATTTGATTTTCTAATGAACTTTGATTAGGAACTTCAATAACAATTGATTGAGGAGACTGAACTATTTTTGTTGGTTCCATAGATCTTATATTGGTTCTCTTAAATTTGCTCCTGATACCAAATTGTTCTAATGACCGTCTTGTTCTTTTTGGAAAAATAAGTTTTTCAGAAACTGTAGATAAATGATTAAATATTATAATTAAGACTATATGTATATAGTTATTATATATTATAAATATAATTATTAATTAGCATATATTTATTCAATGGACTAGTATACAATTATAACTGTAGTTTGAATCTACTAATACTTACAATTTATATTATGAACATATCAATATAATTTATATCAATACTTTATAAAAAACATACCTTGGTGCATCTTTAACATTGGAGACATTTTGGGAGCAATTTTTACATAATTAGCTTTGCCATTATATTCTTCTTCTGCAGACATAGAAAAATAAATGGTAAATCAATTTCAGTTACTTTTCTTAATAAGAGTAAATAATACAAGACTTTAATCATTAAAAACCTTTTAATACTTAATGCTTATAAAATATTCAATGAATAGTAAAAAAACAATTATAATTTTAACTGATCAATCTCATATAATTATTAATTTCAAATTTGTATTTTAGAAAACAAGATTTCATACAATTTAATTGGCAATTAATCAAAAATGATTCAATAAAACAATTATGAGTTTTAAAATAACTTATCTAAATATCATTTGAAAAACCCCCTTTGTATAATCAAGTTGAACAATCAGAATACTTATGATATAAAACAATAAATGAACCATGGATTTTTTTTATCAAATAGTATAGTTGAGATTTGTCAGTTTTGTAAAGAAATCTCCAGTGCAAGTATTTTTTTTTAAAGCCTAATCCAGCCAGAGAACTTTTTTTTAAATCAGACCCATAAGCTGTTTAGTATTTTAACACTTAGGGCTGTTGTTACAATGTCTCGCTAAACCTCCTGCTAAGATAGTGGTTACATTTAGCGGATACTTTTTTATATTTCGTTATTACAATGTCCCGCTAGGTGGAATGTAACCGCTAACTGCTCGTTAGCAGACACTATAATTAGCGGTAGGTTCTGGTCCTCATTTAACTGTTTAGAGGGAAGAATCCATAGATGGATTTGGTTTTACTTTGTGATAAAATGAATCAGTCATAGGTTATTTGGAATTTTCGCAAATATTGTAATTTGTACTGTATTAACTTTACTGTTTTTATATTTTCAATAAAAGTTAAAATAAAAATTAATATTGCTAATTTAATTGCGTTTGTTGACGATGTCAATTTAATTGGTCATAGAAAACCACAAATTTATAAGGAGAGGCCAAATTATTATATTCTAACTGAAGAAAAATTTTCATATAGATTTCGCCTATCAATAAAATGTGTTAAATACTTGAATTTATTAGAAGGGAAACTGGATACACCAACAAACAGGTAAACATTAACTATAGGCAGTGGCATACCTTTTTACCTATGGGGATGATCCAAGGAAACTGGCCCTTCCTAGAACTAAACAATTTCAAATCGGACAAATGATCTTCCAATGAATTAATTTAATTTTCCACATGTTGGAATCAGTTTCCTTATTTTCAATAATACGGCCATTTTGGAGAATAAGTTTTATTAGGAGCGATCATCTATAGAGAAATTTGCTTGCCTGTCCCGTTTCGTTTTAATCGACATAATTAATTTAATTTAATTTAACTTTCAAATAAACAAACACAATAAAAAATAGTAACATTAAAGGTAACCTGACGGCTGACTGGTGTAGATTAAAACTAGTTACTATTGACTTATTATTTAATACTAAAAATGTATTACTTCTAGAATCATATATGTAAATTTAATAAAATACTTTAATCATAATTCAGTTTTTTTAAAAACATACCTGGTTCCATCTCAGTAGCATCAAAGTTAAAAGACTGCTCAATATTAGAATTGTTTGATTGTAGAATAATTTGATTGGATAACAAACCACAAGATTCAATAACTGTTTTAATATTACCTTCATGTACCAATACAATATTGTTATCACTTTTTTTTGATTTACTAAGGGCATCATCTAAATAATATAAAAACAAGCACATTCAAATATTTAATTCAAAATGAGATGGTATTCTGTATTTGTTATTATATCAAACCTTTTTTCTTGGCACTGCGTAAACGAGATTTTATATTATTTTGTTGATTGTTACATTTTTTTTTACCATCATCTGAATTGTCCACATTAAAAACTAAAATTTACAAAAAAAAAAAAAAAAGACTTAATTATTAATAATATTATACATGACACACTTAATTAGAGCACAGTTAAATATATGAATCAGCATTGATTTTATAATTTTTAAAATAGATCAATATTTATGTTTAGTTCATATTTTAACAAAAATAATTATTTTCACATGTAAACAATACATACAAGTATATACACAATTATTTATCATTTTCATATTCTGTCCTTACTGTTTAATTATCTTATATCTACATACAATAAACAATATAAGGGAAATATTTCAAATTAACAATATAATACACTGAGAACAAAAAAATTAATTACTAATGCTAAAAATTGAAGTGAATATATATTTTTTATTAATAAAAACCTAATTTAGCCTACTGTTTATAAAATTATAATATATAGGTACGTAAGACTAAATTATGTTTGTCTAAATCTCAAAAAAAAATACTTTGATATATTAAGAAATTTCACAGAAAGCATTTATTTTTATTTTAATCCTAATTTCTAACTCAAACAGAATTGAATAAAAGAAACCTCGATAAAACCTATAACCTATATTTATTGTTGAATATATGGTTCAAATAGTATTTATTAATTTCATTAATTAATTAATTAAATACTTTTTTTTAATTTTTAGTAAATACAAGATTTAACTTACCTAAAAATTCATCCAGTATATTTTTAATTTGCGGATCAGACTGAGTAGAATCTAAAGCTTTTTCAAGTGTAGGAGGATCCAATGTTTTACCATTTTGTATATTGTCGTCTGCTTCTCTTTGAGTCTCAATAGATTTATTTATAGTATCTGCAATTTTTTCTAATACACTCTGATCATTTAAAAATGTATCTACTAATTCACCAGTATCAATAACAATAGAATTATCTTTGAATTGATCTCCTTTTGATAAACCAGGCATTGATTCTAGTGATGTTGCTTCTGGTATTTGTTGGTATTCCAGCTGATTACTACAACAGTTTATTTAAATAATAATATTCATACAAATTTCATTGTTAAAATTAATATTATTTAAAATAGGTATTATAATTGTATAAAAAAAAGTTGTATGTTTCTTAACTTTTTTAACAATAAAAATTGATTTGATTAAATGTACATAATATTCCAAAAATTATTTTGGTTGAAATTATAAATGTTATAGTGTTATAATAAGCAGTTAAAGTGACAGTGTATGTAGGAGAATGCAAACAGTTAATAAATGTATAAATATATGCAAAAAAATAAATATGAAAATTTAGTTTAAGAGAGAATAAATTTGGATTAAACACGGTAAGTTCTATCAATAGCTTAAAAATAATTTAGTAATTCTCTCAATCAAACTCCCTTCCAATAGCTTACCTACTACAATACCCCTATTTATTCCCCTCGTCTGATTAACCATTACTAAGTGAGATAGCATTTCTCAGTACCTAATGTTCTATCAATATACAATTCTATCTGTAGTTACAGATAGAACATATTAATGAGACAAATAATATTACATTTAATTGTAAAAAGTTAAGTTGAAATTTTAATTTTTAACTTTAAAATAATTGCATTGTTAAAATATATATATATTTTATGGATACATTTGAACAATTTTTATTCAATACAACAATTTTACATTATGATTTCTTTTTAAAATATAAATAATACTTACGAATATAATTGATTTTGATTGTTAATACTTTTTGGGCTATACTGCATTGTTGCATTTTTAGGTTCTTTAATTAATTTTGAAGGAGTACTGCATGACTGTTCATTTATTCGAAATATAGGCGAATCTTTATCTACAACTTCAGAACAACTTTGTGAATTTATATCATTATTTATTACTTCTGGCATTAAATTGGAACAATGAGATGAATACGTTATTATGTTTTTTTCAATACTTTCATTGATTTTATTACTATTTTCGACGCCTGAATTGTCTGTTTTATTATGAATTGTATCAATTTTACTTGTCTTAGATATATTACTAGAAATCATTTCTGTATTTGATAATTTAGGTGTACTGTTATTTGCTTCTTTAGTACTTGCGTCAGTACTGATAGTACAACCAATACATTTGTCAACTAATTCGGTTTCAACACATTTATCTTCTTTTGTTGTATGATTTGCATCTAATAAATATTGTAACTGTTCGATTAATGTTTTAGATTCACAAGCTTCAGATATTCGTTCATTTACTAAAAATACCAATATACAATTGTTATACAAATAAAAAATATAAATGTTTCAATTAAAAATATTATTGTTTGAAATGAGTATATACAGATCTTCTAAAATTTTAAATGTGGTCTAGTCAACACTAGATTTAATTCTTACTTTAAATACAGTATTAATAATATATCTACAAATAAATCATGAAGATTTAACAAATGTCAAATAATAATACAATTTCAAAGTATGATTGTCAAATATTGATATCCAAGTCATCTCTATG
Source organism: Chaitophorus viminalis (assembly GCA_025469195.1). Taxonomy (NCBI): domain Eukaryota; kingdom Metazoa; phylum Arthropoda; class Insecta; order Hemiptera; family Aphididae; genus Chaitophorus; species Chaitophorus viminalis. Next base: position 97,826 of record JAIPRK010000711.1, read on the forward strand.
TTTTATATAAGAGTTTAATAATGTACTTTATGTATTGATTATAATTTAAGTTGTAAATTAATGGATTCTTAGGGACTAAGTGTCTACATTTAATTGTCTATATGATTATTCTATAAACTGACATTCATTGAGATAGTAACTATAAATATGCTCAATACTCAAAACTTACTCATGCTACACATAGTTCCAAATATGTCAAATATGTCATGTAAATTAAATCCGTTGACTTTAATATTAAAGTTTCGGTTAGCTTTAAACATCTTATAACATTCGGTTAAATGAGGAGATGTTTTCAAAAATTGTTCTGCAGCTTCTTCATTTTTTTCTTTTTTAAGATAACCTGTAACAATAAATTATTAGTCTGATAGTTTAAAAACTGAATTTAAAATTGTTCACAGAACTATTATTTAATTAGTATCTGATTTTGTTGAGATAGGCAAAAAAATCAACAACAAACCTAAATTCATAAAACATCAGATTAATATTTGTCAATATTTTATAATTGTATTTTCTAAGAATTAATCTTTATAGTTACAATAACTAAAGTTAATTAATTTTCCAATATTCACTACTCTTTTAAAATCCAGCAATACACTCAATATAATACATCACAATATATGTTTATCGTAATACTCTTACAACTTTATATTTATATAATACTTGTATTTTCTTTTTCTGTAAATTTTAATCAAGCCCTTAATTTTCAGATCACTTATATTTATATGTTTTCTAAATAATTATCTGACCAGTGTATATGAAATGTTTTAAATATTTTGAAACTTAATCTATTAGAATATTTAACAACTATTTTAAAAAATAAATTAAAAATATGAGATTTTGACATATGAATAATGTAAAATACAAATATACACAATGATATAATTAAAATTGATGACCGAACTTAGATAGTTATGAAAATGACAAGAAAAAAAAAGATTTAATGTAAAATGTAGTGGTATATTAAATAAAGTCTAAATTATTTAAGAAATAAAATTAGTTTGTTCTCAAATAAAACATTATTATTCATATCTATCCATTAAGTACATGAGAAAACCTACCTGTGATGAGTAATGTAAAAATGAATTATAAAATTGTTTTGAAAAAATTAGTCAAACTATGGGGATAGTCATAGTTATACGCACAAATGTAAAGTCAATGACATGACAAATAAAAATGGTCATAAACTCATGAGCTTACCAAATACTAGACGAGCAACTTCGGATGGCAATAATGGCTCCATGTTAGGAATGTGTAGCTCACCGATCACGAGCTAGTCAACTCAAAGAGTCGACTCTTTAAAATGAACTGAACGAGTTGAATTTTGAATCAGTGTTTCAAGATTAAATAATAAGAATAATAATTTTAATTTACATTACCTATTAACAACTCACAAAATAATAAAATACAAAATAATCATGGCCTATGGGTAAAGAAAAACGGTTCACATGATAACGTTCAATATTTACACAATAATGTTATTGGTATAACTCCAAGAAAGAGCGGGAAACGTGCCAGTGTAGCCGGGAATCTGTGAATTATTGTGTAATGTGGTTCGCATGAGATTTTTGATCAGCATAATATTTTTTTACCAAGTATTTAATATTAAAAACAATGTGTGTGACCTTAAGTCCTTAACGTCCCTAATTCCAAACATAGAACGTTGAAACTTTCTACTTAGAACTTAGCGATAAACGTTGTCAAAAGATCTCTGATCTATTATATTATCGATATTTTAGTTGAGGTTCTCGGTTTCTCACTGTTTTCAGTTTGTAGAGCTGTATTGGTATGACACTATGGCTCAAAATCACGAATTCATGAACGGCACGAACTAATATTTAGTATGAATATCTTGGTTAATGGCGTTCAGGGGCGGATTGGCATATCCCGGGAAATCGGGAATCTTCCCGATGGGCCAGTTCTTGCAAGGGCCGCTATACTTAATGTATAATGACAAAAAAAGTTGGTTGTAAAATAAGCATAAAATATTTAAAAATCGAAATATTTTGGTACTTATTGATACATTCATACTATTAATGACTAACAAAGTTAGTAGGTATGATAATTGAAAAATACTATCATTTTATCCAGGGTTATCCTGTAGCCGTGGTGAACAGAGCCCAACACCTGAGCCCCGCGCCTTAGACTTTTCGTGGGGACCCCGTGCAGTGGAGGTTCGTGCCTTTTTTAAAAAAGACATTTTTGCATACCTATTTATATTTTATATATAGGTAATATAATAATGAACATAATATTATTCGATTATATTACAATAGAAATCACTAGTTTTACAAGGAATAGACCTGGCAGGGGCTCACATTTTTAAACATTTTAAACTCTTCTTTATTGCACATCTACCGAGTATTATAATTTTATAAAATTATAACTATAGGTATGTAAAATTTTCATTTTCATGGTATATGGGCCGGTTTGATTCATATTTCCCGGGCCAAAAAAATTCGCCAATCTGCCCCTGGTGGCGTTAGTGCTTAAGATCCAAGTTAAACATTTGAACCTGTGTTGTTGTGCACAGAAAATTCTATACAATACATACCTATATATTATAAGATTCTGTGCTGTTGTGATGATAAATACAATTTTTAATTTTCATATGTCTGTGGTAATTTGTGATAAAATAATTAATTAATAATTTTATCATATGTTGTGTCAGTATCGCATATCTTAGATAGTTATATGATAAACCAATACCACTGAAATTGAATGCTATTGATTGTTGAGTTTCATGAAATGCTGCATGCGTTTGTAACTACTAACTTTGTAAGTGATGACTTTAAAATTTTAAACACGATAGATATATTCAGTACTATATGATAAACTATTCCGGCTGCAGAAAATATTATAAGACGATACGGACAGTAAATCAATCATGTTCTCCAGAAATATATTACTGTTGATAAACAGTGTTCGCCAACCTTTTTTGTCCCGAACGTACAGAAATGTGAAGGTAAAACCTGTACAAAAATCTAAAAACGACAATGTCAAAGGTAATCCTGGTGGTAATCGTTTATTAGCGATGATCTTAGATGGCAAATCACCTGACAAGTCTAAAGTTACATTGGAAGACATTGAAGACGGAGAAGACGATTTGCTTGATTCCCATTTGCTCTATGATCAACACAAAAAGTAAATCAAGATTGTACCTTTCAATTTCATTATATGTTTCATATCATAGCAATACCAATCATTTTAAAATATAAAAACAAAATCTACATCAATTCTTGTCCATTATAATCTTAATTAGAATTAATATAGATATAATAGTAAAAATTAGTTTCACAGCTTTAAAATTCTAAATTTATAATTTATGTGTTAGCTTTTTAAATTAGTATAATTTTAATAATTATGTTTTATTTTACTTCAGGGAAATAAGTAAACAAAGAGAATATAAATCTTTTCAAAACATAAAACGGAAATATTTTAAAACCAACACTGTTACGCCTAATTTTTTAACATATTTTGAAAAACAACAAATAAAAAATTTATATGAACAATCTCCACAAGAATGGACTCCTGAAGCATTGTCAACGTGCTTCCCGGCATTACCAGAAATTATTATTGTAAATTATTAAAATTGCATTTTATAATACAATAGTTGTAAGATATTTGATTTAGAAGAAGTTAATTTTAAATTATACATTTATTTTAATTCATAGAAAATATTAAAATCTAAGTGGACTGCAAATGAAGGACAACAAATATTACGACATGATAAACACGTACAAGATAATTGGGAACGTTTTCGTGATGGAGTAATTAATGATAAATTACCTGAGGAACTCAAAAACCATTTAAAAAAATTTTCAGATCGACGACCTACACTTATTACTTTAGAACGTTCGTATTAATTTTTACTATTTTGAATTCATAGGAATGCAAGGAATATTTGAGTTTTACAATTATTTTATTTATTACTTTTCAAATTGTAAATTTGTGCCAAACCTGTTGTCTTGTATAAAAAATTATTGGTATTATAGGCGATTTTAAAAATTTTTTCAATTATTTTCCTTAAGTATAAAAAACTTAAAATCATTTGAATTGAACTATTATTTATATTATAACATATATATTGTGTAGGAATGTATAATTCTAACCTCTACTATTATTTTTAATTAAATGATAATTTATTATCAATTTTAAACCCCTGAATAGTGAATTTTACTATTATCTGGTACTCATAAATTCACCTAGAAGCTTTTTATTAATTTTTTATTAAAAATGTAATGAAATATACTAAAATAAATTTATGTTCATGTATATTTTACAGAAGCTGAAGCTTATATTCCTAAACTAGCTACTGAGTATTTAAAGCCTGAAGAATTTGGTCAAATAATTACTAGCTATCGTGGTGAACCTGAAAATCAAAAAGAACAAATACAAATTGAAGCTAAAGAAAACTTGAACTATGAAAGAATTTATGAAAATGACATTAAAACTAGTATTAAACAAAAGCACTTCACATTAGATCAGTTAAAAAATAATCAGCAAGAAAAATCTTTCTCTTGTTATCCCTCTCAAATGTTGCCTACAAATAAAAAAAGCGTTGATGTAGCTACAATTGAAACTAGTTTACAAGAGCATACGAGTATCATTTCTCGTAAAGAAGTTTCAACATTTGTTGATACAATAAATGATTATCCACTTGCTATTCGAATACCCAGAAAAGTCTGGAAAGAGGGATTTACATATAAAGTGAAAGATTGTTTTTATGATGATAGTGGAGAGTTTTTATATAGAGTTCCAGGTTTAATGACGGATGAAGATGGGCCATGTAATCAATAGAAGTGCATTGAATTGTCTTAATTATTTTAGACAAAAATATTTGTAAATAGATTTATATTTATATATCTAGTATGAGTATCCTATACTCCTATAAATGTAATTTATTCAGTAATTTGTACCTAAATACACTTATTTATGAGAAACATAGTTAATTTTGTATTAATATATAATTTATGCATATTATATTTTGGTTTGTTTGACAAAGCCTAACTGCCTGGTAAAAGTTGGTGATTTAAGATTTTTTTATTATTTTCATTCCGTTAAGTTACACTTCAGTTGTAGAGTAACCAAAATAATTTTGTCAAAGTACTACAATGTAATATGATTAACTTCTATATTTATTAAGTGGTATGATTAAATAAACAAATAAAAATAAAATTAAAATGAATATTTATCATTATATTTAATCAACTGACAGTACAAATTATTTGTGTATGATGTTTTTGTTACTGATTTTATTACATGCTATTAAATTTTTAATTTATTATAGAGGTCCAGTGCAAAAATATTTTTACATGGTCATCATTCCCTATACTATTGTTTAGTTTCTATCCAGCCTTTACCATTCACATCACTAGGAGTGTAGATAGCATGTTTATTTTTTGGGGAAGGTAGTCATCCATATAATGCAATAAATACACAGATAAATAAATCCTAGAATCTCCTTATTTAATCTTCATAAGCTTGGAGTATAAAAATAAAATAAAATAAAATAAAATACAATCAATACATTTAAAGTATAATACATTTTTACATTTATGTTTTTGTTAAAATACACATAAATAAAAATAATTAAAATTGCTTTCTTAAATTATTACATGTACAATAAATACCAAGAGGTTATATATTAAATTCAATGACTGAATACAATTTTCATAAATACATTTATTAATCCCAATACTTATTATTTACCTAGTTTTTTTTATTACATTAATTAAATATATGTAAGTGTATGGTATTCCACTTGATTAATATAGTAAAAAAAAACTAAAATTAAAACAGCTCTAGTAATTGCTAAGCAAGTATAAAATTGATTTCCTCAATCGACATGTGTAGTTTTTTTTTTTTTTAAATTAATAATTTAATATTTACTAATTTAAATATTCAATTTATTTGTTTTTTGTACAAAACTATTCATAATTATATGGCAAGACCAAAAACTGATACAATAACATACATAGTTTTGTTTTCCCACCTAACAGTGCAGCTACCATCAGTCAAGTTATCCCAATAACATGAACTAGCTGCATGAAAACCGGCACCATTTTTTTGCATAATAGCACATGTCACTGTTGAATAAAGAAAGTAATATTATTATTACAAAAGCATCAAAAAATAAGATTATTGGAAACAATTAAGTATGTAATTAATACAAATGAGAATACTGTTTTACCTATATATTTAAAAGGTTTGGCCAATTTACACAGCCTTGTTAGACAGTTTTCAACTACAGAATTTGTCCATTTATTTACCATATTTTGCTGGTATAATTGACTTCCAATTGAATGTTCAATCGAGTCCTTAATAATATCACTTACTTCATCCACGACAAAAAGAGTCTAAAATAAATAATTTATCAGTATTAAAATATATTTATATGCTATGAATATTATTGAAAAAAGACTGAAGTTGTAGTCAAAGTTTTAAGTGCAGTCTTAATCCAAAAGGTACAAGATTTTTTTTACATAGGTAAGCAATTTTAATGATGATGCCTTTTTAGTAATAAGTTAGATAAATAGATGGTTTACTATGATATAACATTGAAAACAATATTTCACTACAATTATAATAGATTCATAATGGCATTACAACATTGAAGTATTTACCCCTTCGTTAGAATCGACCATATTGTTAGAATATCTTGAAAGTTAATGTTTGTTTTTCTGAACGTGTGTAAAACTACTTGTTACTGAGGAACAAACTATAAAAAATCAATAAAAACCAGAAGTGAAAATACTTGAACCGTAGGCAACAAACAAACGTTGGAAAAGAATAGAATAAAAGTGAGATTACGATTTATGAGAATATTTTTATCACCAACTACCAAAATGAATATCTTGAATGGTGATCACTCGTATCACTCAATTATAACTCTGGTATATAACCACAGAATCTTATAACATGACCGTGTTCTTTACTCTTTGGTACAAAGTGGTATCTAATAAATTTATTATTTATGATTACCACAGAGGCACAGATACACGATTTAAGATACTTATTATCAAGTGGTGTACTGGTGTTATGCTTTTTCCTGGGATATTTTCAAATTTTAAAACAGCTGAAATCAATAAACTTATCTATTAGTAAATTATAATATATTTTGAAACATTGTCAATGCTTTTACAATAATATTATGTTGTAAATAAGTTATTTCTGATTTCAATTTTTCCTGAAATTACTAACATTAAAAGTAAATTTACAGAATACATGTTATATTAAATTCAGTATATTCTGTGGTATATATACACTGCGCATTTTCAAAATTACTGTTGACTAATGGCCGGTTTAGAATCTTTTGATATAGATTACCAGAGACACCGACCCTCAAGAAGTATATCAGAACATCCATCACAGCCACTTCGAAGTACTGAAACCATAAGACAACAGCAACATGAATCATTATCTGAAGTCTCTAGAAAAAAAGGTAGTCTAAACACATTCGGTATTTAGGTAACTTTAATTTAATATTTAGTACAATAATAAATTTTCTTTTACTTTTTAGATAAATCAGTGAATGATTCCGTGAATAAATGTTTGAAACCAACATGTCTAATATTGCAACATGTTGTAAGCTATCCATTTATTGTACTCCGAAGACAGTGCCAGGTATGTCCTATTTAATACATAATATGTTTAATAAGTATATTCTACTAAATTTAATGTACAAATACATATGATTAAAATACTTGATGGTATCACTAGGAAGGAATAGAGGATGTTTTAAGTCCCAGATCAGAAGATTGCTGTAGCTAAAATGTATACTAATAAAATTTAGAGCAACAATTTGTTTCCCTTTTTTTTTGCTTAGTACCAAAATAGGTATTTGAAAAGTTGTAATACTGGTGTGGGTAGAAACTTTAGTTAAAAATCATTAATTAATATTTATATAACATCAGACAAAACACTCATTATAAGCAACATATTATTTAAATAATTTAAATTTGACTGCATTCTACAACTGCAATTCTTATGCCTAAATTTATGGTATATAGGTAAATATTTTTCTGTGATGTATTTTACCTGGATGAATTGACCCAGTTCTATTTTAAAATGTGTAAATAAATGATTCTATTAGATTAGATTAAACATGGTTTAAAGATATTTTCCAAACATTTTGTTTACCTACTGAGTACTAAGTAAAGTCAAGTAATATTTATAAATATTTGTTTCTCATGAATGTTGCCCTGTACTTGTAACATGTACAATAAAGATCAAATGTTCTCTTTATCTCGTAAATCGTGCTAGTAATGCCATTCATAGTTTGTTTTTGTATATTACGTTTTAATAGATATAATTAAAGTTTTTATTACATTTCTAAGGACTAAAAATATGTATTGTGTTTACATTTTTTCCAGTTACATTTTACTTCTGTGCGTTATCATATTGTGCCATTTACATTAATCCCAGTTGTATTTAGACTAGTCAAAAGTCAAGGAATTTCTGTATTGTGGAAAGGATTTGGAACTGTACTACTTATCAAAGGGGTGACAATGGCTGTTGAAGCAATTTTGTCTGAAATTTTTGATTTGCCCAAGTATTTAATTTTAATTTTAATAAAATATTTAACATTTTTTAACATATGTATGTTTTTTAGAGATACTGATTCAATACATAACTCAAAAAGCTTTGGAAAACATATTATATTAAAATGGTAATTATTGTTAAGCTTGAATAAAATTTTACTATGGATGTATAATATATGTATTTATATTATGATAAAAGTACTAATACCGGTAAAACCTAGGATATACACAATAGTTTGGTCTAAACTGGAATAAGACTTTACAAATGAGAATTGGTAAATCCTAGGAAAAACAATCGGTGTTAGTAAAAGTTCAGATTTACAAAGATTACCAAAATTACAGATAATGTAATTTTAAAATTATAATCATATTTTTCATTAGTTATGTATTTTATTATTGTATTGTTAGTGTTTTTATTATTTTTCGATTTGACCTATTTAAAAATTCGTAAAATCATATTTGAAGTGACATTGATTTTTAAATATAGTTTAATATTCACGACGATTGTCAAACGAATACTAATTTTAAAATTATTTTTAATAGGCCTAGATAAGTAAGAACAACTTTTATCACATTTAGGTAGGCTAAAGTGTATTGGCTAATTTAATGATTGTATGAGTAGGTAGGTACATGTGTTAATAATGAAAGACAATTATGATGGATTATATTAAGGCAAAATGAAAATTATATTATTTTCTATTAATTTCATTTTTTATCTTAAAAATATGTTAAAAATGAACTGGGTATTAATTAAATAAAGTTATATTTTATATTTTTCTAAATGCTTTAAATAACAAGACAAACGTAGATTTAGATAGTTTTATACCATTTCATTCATCCTCTGTACTTTGCAGTTGAGTAAAAACATGTTCATGTTTTTATAAAACATAGCCTTGAATAATTGTGGTCTTATAGTAACAAATATAAAAGAAAATTTTTTTCTAAATACTGTAGAAACTTAATAACTTGTTTAAATCAAATTTTCAATGACTTGAAGGAATGCCATGGCCGCTGCATTTTAATTTTTCTCCCAAAGTTGGTAATACATTAAACAAAAAAAAAGAAAAATAAATAAATAAAAAATAATTCTGTAGTCTTTAATTTTTTTAATAGGGGTCATGTTTTCAATGTAAAATTATTCAGAATTTAACTATCATTTTGTGTGAATGTGTCATACCACTTGTATGTAAAACTGAGAACAAATTGAGCAATAATATCCTCTTTATTTTTGGATGTATTCTATAGTTATATATATATTTAGTATATACTTGACTTGAATCATTTAACCAAATATATTTTTGATTATTGTAGGATGGGGTACATCAGTATAGAAAACGAATATATATTATATTTAAATTTGAATCCTATTTATTATTTATGTAAAAATAAAAATAACATTAAAGTATTTATTTACAGCGCCAGTTTGAGTATTATTACTCCATTTTATTCAGCATGCTTAGTCGAAACTGTTCAAAGTAATATTGCTAGTGAAAAAACTGCAGTTTATGAAGTCTTTAAAGAAGGATTTATTAGACTTCTACAGTGGAATTGTCCACAAAAAGGTAAGTTAAAATTAAGTTACAATTTATAAAAAATATAAATCTATATACTATACATAAATACTATATTACATTATATAATAAATCTATATATCATATCATTCAATTTTAAAATTGAAAATTGATTCCATCATTTCTATAAATTAATTAAGTTGAATGTTAATTTAGTTAAATCTTCTATAATAGTTAATTAACAATTGTTTGTATATTATATATAATTTAATCATTGTTTAGTTGGAACCACTGGCAGGATCAAGCTGAAATTTTGTATACAGATAGCTAATATGATGTAGGCATATTAGAATTTTAGATTCTAGGAAATCAAATTTTTAAAGGTTAATTGCAGTTTAAGCTCTGGGCTCAAATTCATAATTTTTTTACTAACTGGTTAGCTTAAGTAATTTTTTATGTTGATTTTATGTTAATTTTATAATGATGGATATAAAATACTCAGTAAATGTTATGAGTCGCTATGACAACTAAAATAACTATAAATTAACTAATATCGTAGTCAGAGAAAAGGTTTTAAAAATTTGATAAAAATAGAAAACATCATCTAACCAGAATCACTGAAGCATATATATATATAATATATTTATTTAATATATATTTCAGTGCATGTATATGTCGTTTTTATCATAAAATCAGATATAATGATCAGTAATTTTCTTATAACTCATTTATTCTTGGGATTATTCTAAAAAATATATTAAATTTTTATAATATTTTAAAGCTTTAAAATTTATAAGAACAGAATTAGATTTATCATTATCCATAATATTTCCATAACATAAATTTATAATTTGTGTTTGCTCTTATTAGTTAAAATAATTGTTTTTATTTTTATTTCAGGTCGTATGTTACCAGTATGGATTATTGTTGTACCTACAGTTACATATGGAGTTTTAAAATGTATAACCAACATATTAGTTAGTAAAAGTGTTAAACACATGTTAATTATGTATGAACTTCATAAAATCCATAAAGCGGGTACTACATCAGTTGAATATTCATCATCTTCTGATAATGAACGATTAGAAGCAGTTTCTGATTTAACTGCATCTGCTGTTGGTGATGCTGTTCTTTTCCCTCTGGAATTAATCATGCATCGTCTTTATCTGCAAGGCACCCGCACTATAATTGATAATTTAGATACTGGTATTTCTGTTATGCCAATATTAACTGGTTATGTAGGACCATTAGACTGTTTCGTAACAACTGTTGCAAAAGAAGGACGATTGGGTTTGTTTAAAGGATTTGGTGCACTGGTTCTTCAAACTGTTTTTATTGGACTATTGTATAAACTTGTCAAAATTACTCTTGTTAAAGTTGTTGATACTTATGTTACATCACCTAATGAACCTCAATACCCTTCACTTAATACTCAAAATAATCTCAATAATCCAATGAGTACACCAGAACAATCTAGAATGGAACTGCCAGATTTCCGACCAATGATGCGATCAACATCATTTATGATGTAGATGTTGTTATACATTTCTTACAATATACATTTTTTCTTAGAATGTGTACAGTAATTTAATTATCCGTGTCACAAATATTGTAGAACTTATTGTAGTTATACCAAACGTTTCCTATATTATCATACTTAAAATGTTTAATAAAATAATGTATATTCATATTATTGGTATTATGAGTAAAATGTTGTTGTTATTGTCTTTTAATTTTGAATACCTCCCAAGGAAATATTGTTATAATTATTTTAAATTTATTAAATTTGTTAGACTTTAATCTATTCAATGAAGTATTGTACTTTTATCTATTTACTGCTATAAGTTTCTGCTTAGGGTAGGTAATAAGTTTGATTTATAAGTAAATAATGTTATTAACAATAAATATTTTTACTTAAAATTATTTTTGCAGTAAAGTGTTCTTAGAAATAAAAATATTTATAATTTACATGAAATTTTAATATTTAACATAAATAGTTCAATACTATAATTTTAATAATTTATCAGCTCTGAAGGATTCTATTATTGGAAAGCCTCCTTCGTAAAGTTTTCTATCCTTTGTCTATTTATTACTAATATGGTATGACATTTTTTCATAATTACTTAGTAAGTTTAAAATAATACAAATTGAAAGCCTTCCAAAAAGGAAAAAAATCAAAATAATATTTGGATTTTGGATATAAATGCCATCTGTGTGCAATACTCAAGAAAACATTAAGTCTTAGATACATAAATAAAAATTAATTTAACAAATTTATTATGTTACAATAAGTGATGTAGTACAATACATCTATAAGAATGAAATCTAAGATCCATCACTGATGGAGCAAATAGGTAACTAATTCACCTGCAATATTTTCAGACTTCTCATGAACACATAAAAAAGTATCGCAAATGGTCATTAGTTCGTTACTCATTAATTTTCAACCGAATAAGATTTCAGCTCGCAAAATTTTGTATAGCAAACACCTGCAGTTACAGCTGGATTGATCATTTAAATGTATGGATTTACCTTTTTAACACTGCGTTGGGTTTTCAAAACGTTTCGTTATGTATCCAATATTCCTATAAAGTAGAGTAGGTAAAGTAAGTTGAATAAATAGTTGTTTCATATTGTTTATAATAATATTATCGAATGTGTCATGTACATAAATTATAAATACTATCTGTTTGAATGTGTATCGGATGCGCGCGATTTGTTGCGAGCACGGCCGTGCTTACAGATATATAAAAATACTATGTATATTATGTATATCTATGGCCGTGCTGTAGATACAACTTACTATCTACAGCCGTGGTTTCGAGTGTGATAGGATGTGCCCGACTTGATAAGAACCGCAGATACCGCACTATGCACTATCTGCAGCAATGATTACAGCTGGTGAACAGGTATCGCAGGTGCGCCGCCAGGTAATGCCGAGGTACTGCACAGGTGAGGTGGTGAAGAATGCCAATGCCACACCGCTTCGGCCACCGCTGTCGACGCTGTAGCATCGTCGCATCGACTTCGGCAGACGCGGATGTTCAGTTCACGGCGCATTCGTCGTCCGTTTGTTATTGTTTTTCCCCGTGTCTTCGAACGGGAAATAAATATTGTTGTTTACTGTGTCTCTATCCCTCTCTCATTCTATCTCTCTCTCTCCCTCTCACTGTCTTCGTCCGTTGTTTTTGTTTATTCATTTTTTCACTTCGGAGTGCCGAGACGATGATCGCATCGGTCTACTCGTTGTTACCGCGGTGACGTTGGCATCGGGGCGACCGTTTTTCCCATGTGCACAACAACGTCTACGACCACGACCATAGTATTGCTGCACCGTCGCCCTGTCGCGTTTGAGTAAGTCCAGACGTGCACGTACTCCGAGTCTTATCTGCAACGGTTTTGTTACGTTCCAGACGCCACTGCAGCCGTCCGCATATCGTTCACCGCTGTTGCTCCTGTCCGCTCTTCAAATGTCGTTCGAACCGTCGCAACGCTCAACGTCGTCCGGTCTCCGACCACATATGGATATCTTCGTCGCGCCAATGAGACGGTGAACGCACTTGTCGTACACACTCACACACACTGATTTCTGGGAATCTGCTAAAGGTTGGTGACATTTTTAAACGTTGCGCTAAAACACCACTGAGATTAATCTAGTTATCGATGTCCTCTTATGGTAGCATAATCTAATTACAACCGAATTTGGTTCATATATAATATTATTTAATCCAATCAGGCCTGAGGCACATTCATCCTGTCTTAAAGTATAATATTCGATTTTCCCGTTTGAGTGTTTTTGTTTGCCCCTCCCCCCAATATTTTTGTATAAAATCACTACGTCATTTGGTCTTACTTCTATGTTTTGATTGTTATGAACTCTTCTTCGCTATAACCTTTCACCTTTTATTTTTTAATTAATTAATTTTCACGATTGATGATAATCTTCTGACCATTAACACAACAAATTAATGGTCTACTCAATTATGTTTTTTTTGTCTAATGTATAACAAACTGATAACAGCATTACCCAGATTAATTGCATTTTTGAACTTTTGAACATTATTAATTTTTCAATTTAACCTTGATTAAAATATTTAATGTAGTCAAGTTTTTAAATAACACCTTATTTTGTGTGGTTTTAAAAAATTCAATGAAGAATAGTTCATTAACAGTGGTATGAGTATTACTAATTAGTAATTTATAATTAATAATAATTTTCTTAAATAAATAAGTATAACAATAAGATGAAATGGTATTTATTGGCTTTTAGTACTTATGACTTTGTTTTCAATAAGTAGTATAATATATTTTATTGTTTTATTTTGTGAATTAAAAAATTGTACTCTGTGAAATATACATATTTTTGTAGTTAAGATTATAATATGTACTGAATAGAATGTTTATTTATTATAATCAGTGGTAAATTTTTAATTAATGAACTAACATTTTATTTTTATAGTTCAGTAGGTAGTTATTGTTTTATTTTATCTTTAGTTATAAATATTTGTTTATTAATTTTTTATAAATAATTTATTTTAGGTATTATCTTAGCAGTCATAACAGTCATAATTTATATTTATGAACCTACCTATGTGTACCTGTAATCTGTATATAAATAAAACAAAATCGACCTTTTTAATTAATTAACTATTTTAATTACTGTTAAGTATATTCTTTCTTTATGAGAATAAAAGTTATTATAGTTTTATTTATAAGTCATTACAACTTAAGAAATGTTTGTTGAAGAGTTCAATTTAATTGAAAAATATTTTGAGATAAAATCAGAAGATCATTTAAATTTTTTTTAAAATAGCCAGTACCTAAGAAAATAAATTTAAATGTTGTTTAAATATTATTTTGACAGACTTCTTAAATGTTTAAATATTATTATGATAGACTTCTGTATGTTTTTGTAATATTTCTCAATAAACTTGTACTATGGGTACAATGTACTTAGTACATGTATATTCTATGAATGATTTATCTAGGATTCTGAATTATTATATTTTAGATACTACTTGCATTGTAAATAACAATAAACATTAAATTCTTCAAACTCCCTTTATCCTTGTATTTACGCTATAATAATGAAACATTATTTGGATAAACTTAGTTTTTGTATTAAAATATTAGATAATTAGAAATATATATTTTAAATCCTTATAAGTAAATTATTTTCTTTTTAATAGTGACCTGTACCTTCAAGTTAATGTATCTTACCCTAATATTTTCCACTTAATTCTATTTAGTGTGTTTTGTGACATACAATGATGAATTACAGCCAATAATACCTGAACCCAAATTTTCCAGTATTTTTCTTTAGTATTCTATGTATTTTTTTTTCTATAATAATATGTATTATTTTGAAGGCCCCATAATTATTCTGGGTAGAAATAAAATAAGTTTTGAATTGCGTGGATGTTTGAAAAATTTAAGAAGTAATAATCGAGTTACATTAGTTCAGTTACTTAGAAAATAAATACAATGAGATTAAACAATTTTTTTATAAATATATTTATATATTTAAAGATAAAATGAAGACGTGCTTACTTAAAAGATAAAACTCACATAGTTACTTATTCCAAATAAATGATTAAAAATGTGACGATTTTTATTGATATAAATTTTAATTGGTATCTATTGATGACATTTTTAAAATACTTAAGTATGTGCATTACAGGTATATTTTAAGTTAGTGTCTATTATAAATTTGAATTACACAACACGAACAAATTTCGCATAAATTATGAAAATTAAGTTTACTTGACTAATGTTCTGTTTTATTTCAGTACAGCTATATTTTATTTTTTTCGTATTCCGTTTCAGATTTAATAAGTATCATTACAATATAGTTAAAATAAGTATGTACTACCGTAATAAAATCGAAAAAACGCATACCGTTTAACGTTCATGTTTCACGTTTTCGATGGCTTTAAGATAGTACCGACCTCGTTATTTTATGTGTTATCTTGATGTTGAGTTTTCTTTTCACATAATAATCTTGAATTAAAAAATAAAAGTAGAACAATTTGTGAATTATTCATAATGCATGGATCATGAAATTGCTTGGCGCAGTATTAAAGAGTATGATAAATATACTTCGTCACTAAATTATTATCTGTTTATTCTAACGTTTTTGTAGGTATTAAAAAGTACGTCTCGGGGAAAATATACCTCGATTCCCCAAACGTGAAACCACCTATTTTAAACAATATTCAATTAGTTTTTTTTTCGTTTTGCATATTTAACGACGACAAAAAAACAAAGCCTGTACAGTACGCGACTTTGTGATAGTATACAACAGAACACAAATTACAACGAAAAATATAATGCAAGTCAATCTCAACGACCTTCGACGGCGTCTAACCAGAAAGTCAGGAAACCATATACATTGTACACATTTAACATGCATCTTAATTTTTTTTGGTATGACCAGTTCTTATATTTATTCTTTACAATACGCAATTAAACACGTTCGTTTATATATTTATCAATTTACAAACCGAGGAGGCAAGGAAGTGGGTATTTAGTATTTATACCTACACGTTACAATGTTTTCTTCTTCATTTCGGAAAACAGTAAACACATAAATAATGACCAACGCAAATATTTTAAATTTTAGTATACTGTATAAGTAGTAGGGAATAGGTAACAGTAATAGGTAATCGGCGTTTGTTCATGTTATGTGTTATCGAAGATTTTTTATAATTTTTAACGCCTACGAATTTTCGCAATTTAGTGGTGTAGGTACTAAAAATGTCTCAGAGTTGTGATTTGTCAGTATCTGCTTAATTGTTTAGTCAACTAAACATTTAATTAAAATTTCCAAACGTTACTTTTGTGTATTTCCCGTAGGTTGTACGAAATAATTCGTGTTATTGTTTCTTGTTACTTGTTATTTAAAATTATTTCGTTTCGGCCATATGGTATTTTTCTATCGCTAAAAAAAAAAATTATCTTCAACATCTGGTTAATGTCAAACGAATAATGAAAATGACGAGTACGAATAACCGTATTGTGTGAGATGCGTTTTTACTAATGCCATTTTAATAATGTCAAATAGTTACAAACATTTTACTAATTATTCAAGTGTGTGTTTATGAGTTATTCACTCATGTGCGAGTGCACAATGTATAATTATAAATTAAATAATGATAAAATTCGACTATGAATAAACTCGATTAAATATACTTATAATAAATCGATTTTATTTTCCTAAGTATTAAATATTAATCAAATTCGAAAATAACTGTACATGCATAAACATTTTTCAGCCACGTTCATTTTCAAATAATTGTTAATAAATTTAAATTAACCCATGAAAACGAATGACTTCTCAAATGTTCAGGTATAACAATAATGTACATTTTGTACTTGATACAAATCTCACGGTAAAAACATTAATTAAATTGCAAGCAAAATGAAATCTAATAATAACTGTGGCCAAGGTGTTTGCAAATTATTCTGAAAATAATTAAATCGCCTTTATTAGTCCACATACGCTCGCGTGCATATTTGTTCGTATTTTTATAAAATTGCAATATAGTGTACGAATTTATTTGCGGTAACAAGTACATAGAATATTATATCTACTATGGGTTATAAAATACCGATGTTTCGTGTGTTAATTATACATTTATAATAAAACCACATGATTTATACTCGTTAGACCGTGTCTATCAATGAGGTAACCACCACCGATAATTGCTTCATGTATTGTGTGTTTTTTATAATAACGATGGTATATTATTGTATATAGTATATTTACTGGGGTTATTGTGGCAGTTATTGGAGAGAGAGAGGGAGAGAGAAAAAGAGAGTACATTTATCTGTATTATCATAAAAATGTGCTACTAGGACGAGACTTTGAAACCGACGTTATTCACCGTGTGACTACTAACCTTCACCACGTTATAACGACTTTAAAAACGACACGATTAATGATTCACGAAGATAAACGTTTTCATATTTGTGTATGATTTTAGAATGCATTTAAGTGTTGGTAGTTCCCGTAGTGTGCCCAGGCTCCAGATACCTTTTATTTTCATGACTGATTTACTATAGCCTGTTCAGATCATTGAGTTGCGCACTCCGTTTTAAACATGATATTCCTCTAAAACCCGTAATAAATTACGTGTCGCTTGTATGACTGAAAAACAGACGTATGTCATCTATTCACGCGGCAGATGGTCGGAACACTTGCTTGTTTTATCCCGGAAAATGTGGATTTACCCTGCTTGTGTCATACATTGTATTTACTGTATTCGGAACTCAAAAGATACCATAGACGCAAAAAAAAAAAAATAACAAAACAAAAAAAAAATTATAATTATAAAAAATACAAATCATTCGTGAGTGGATCCAGGAAAATGTCAATAGTATAATAAAATTGTCCTTGTTCGACGCGCTGAAAAAATTATTTTGAATAGGCACCGTAGTTGCGTTGCGTAGCTATGTATAAGCTATAAGGTCGTTCATATATGCTTTTATAATATTCATACATTAGTTTCATATATTATTTAGAATTACAATAATGCATGGTAGTTTTGCGATCTCTTTGTCAGTTATTATTAAAAAAGTTCTAAAAAATATTATATTTGATACGCGTGTTCGTATCATTTTATTTTCACTTGGTTTTTACCATTATACATTTTTATTTGTCACCAAATAATTGAGTAATTAATTGCACACAATATCCATGATGCGTCATCACTCATTAGCTTATCACTCATTAAGTCATTATGTTATTTACAAAAATCTATTGCCCAAAAATCGCTAGTATTCATGAAAATTATTGTGTGGAATAGTGCCGTTAAATTTGTCTTTTGTACTCTCACGATTGCTTTTACTGGAAAATATGATAAGACCATTGTTTATTTTATTTCAGTGTTTAAGATATTGAACAAACAACAATATAACACCATTATGTCTTATGTAATATGAATATAGTATGAATGTATTATTATGCGATTTTGTTCACAGTTTTTATTGAATTTTTTGAATTTGACATAGTTAGTTATAATTCATATTATCATTATGATGATTACTTTGAAAAGTAATAAATTATTGTTAACTTCTACCAAGTTCAAGTAATCACTTACGGCTATGTTAACCAACGAATCTTAGAAGTTTTATTAGATAAACATTTTGTTATGTCTACAATATAGGTATAATGAACAATTACGATGTACAATTTCTTGTGTGATATTGACATGTGTAATGACATTGTGTACTAAAAAATAATGTTTTACATGTTATAGTGTACATATTTTTAGAAATGTAATCTTAATTTTATCAAACTATAATTTATATTGACATCTTTGAACTATTTAGTAAAATTTATTTAAAAAACTTCTAGTTTTTTATACGCGCAACCTGTATAACATTTTATATATTTATTATACTGTGTGTTTAATTATTTATTAGTTATCGTGTTTTAATTAATGTATTAAAATTCATAATTAGCTGTCTTCTATATATTTGAACATTGCAGTTTAATGAAAACAGTTTATCTTGGTATAATTTTTATAAAAGCTTTATAATATGACAATAGTTAGAATTTATGACGCATATTGTAAATCTGAACAAATTATTGATGATAAAATAAACCATGCCTGGAGGCTGGAATAGTGGAATGAAACGCAGGTCAAATGTTAAATATATAATCTGTGTTATTAACAGTGAACCGATACATTTTAATTCGATGATATATTTGTCATACTAAATTACAGAAAATTAGTTTGAACACTGAACACATTTATACTTTACAATTAATCATTAAAATTACTGTAAAAACTTGTACATAATTTTGAGGTTTTGTTTAAATCAGTATCTCGAATATCGAAGTAACTGACCTTTTTTATAATTAACTCTGCTGGCACAAATTATATCCTGCATGACGTACAATCATAGGGATTATGTCATACACTCGTATTTTTACAATATAGTAGCTAACAAATGTCCGAATTTAAATATTTAGAAAAATAATTATGCCTAATAATACATTATGTAAAATTAGCGAATTTACTAATTGAGCATAATTAATTTTTCTATAGAAATTTGTTATTATAGGTTCTACTAATTATGTTGGTGTATAAATATACAATATTTCAGTAACTTTAATGATAGAATAACTTGAATAATTGTTACATTAAAATGTTTCAAATCATGGAATCGAAATGTCGAATTACGAGTATGATAAAAATGATTGCATGAATAATATCTGCGATTGGGTTTTTAAGGCTTGCAAATTTTCATTACTCGTAATAATGGTTATTTTAAGTATTTGAAGACAAAAAATCGTGATAATGATTTATGATGCAATATTTTGTTATTCATAATCTTTATATTACAGATTATTTTTATTACGAACCAGATATAACTATAACTACATAATATAAAAAATGCGAAGAGTGGTTTTGTTATGTACCTAGTGCTTGTGAAGTAGACTACGACAAATGTTATGCTGACATCCTCTCAACACGTATTATAAATAAACAATATTATTCCAATTAGTAGTTTTCATATTTTTCTAGTAAAATATAAATATTAATTATTTTTATTTCTTTTACTTTTTCAATTAACAGAAAGTTTTACCAACATTTAGGTAATTAGAATCTTCCATACCATTAGGTAATTATAAACTTTCTAACATTTATGCAATTTCATAAGTTATATATAGAGCTATTAAAATTAGGATTAATCGATGAAAAGATCGATGAAAATCGATTGAAAACTTATCAGTAAAATAAAAATGTTATGTGGTCCAATTGAATTGATTTTTATGTATTCAAGTTTGCAAATGCTCTTGAGAGGATACATATTATTTTATGTTATTTTATATTTATGAAGATTTGAAAAGTGCATCCTGCGCGGTTCATATAATGTATGTATTAATATCTCTCTCTCTCTATATATATATATAGATGATACGAGTCATCTCAGTGGGGTTCAGTATTCATATGTAATGTAATGTACATAAAATTAAATTAAATAAATTAATAAAAAAAGAAAAAAAAGAAATATAACACTGCCGAATGTTTTTTACGGAAAAAATTCGCAGCTTGTCATAAGGAGTTGGTGGCGCGCCGTCGCATTTCTTTGACTATTTAATACTTATGCATTAAGAGGAGAAACAAAGGAAACGGAAATGCGACCATCCCCCAAGCCAAGCTGCACTGAAACACTCGCGTGTTTCCCGATCGTAAGCGACAACCGGGGATCGTGCCGTATCTAAGTACGCACACGCACACGGCATCTTGAGCGATGCAGCTGCAAAAGCGAATGTTGTCGGGGATAGTCGTTTCCTCTCTTTTTCCCTGAACTCCTCTGCAGTGTATATTACGAAAACGTGTGCAGCGACGTACAATATATTTACGGTATTTTCACCGGTGGCGTGTTCCGCTTTATTGACGGGTGTATATACATCCAGATATACATCTGTCGGCAGGGACACGTGCCTATCACCTTTCTAAAAAAATAACATCCCTCAACCCCCTCGTTGGAGCCTTATGCACATATATCGCGGGTATATATAAGAACGTGGGTGTTTGTCCTCGCGTTTAGTGCGTGTCAATATTTAAAGCGCGGTTGATCGTCGTTCATATATTTTTACATCTTTATATTATATAATATTGTACTTACAGTTTGGTTTAGTATAACTATCTACTTATTTTTTGAAGACTACTGCCAGAGATATCGTCGTAGGCAACCTAAACGCCAAGTTCGCTAACTTGATTTAATCAAGGTTGCTGCAAACATGACTATGGTACAAATCATCTCGTTCGAAAACGATATTATTTTATTTACATTTTTTTTATTTATTTTTATTTCAATTGTTTCAACATATTTAAATGGTTAATTATAATATTGCATCTTTTTAAAAATTTAAAATTATACAGTATAGTGGTTATAGTAGAAGTGAACTTAAAGATAAAGAAATATATCGCACGTATTTATGAGCTCTTTTGAGCTATTTTTTAGAATTTTTTATTTTTGTTTGGGAGGTGGTAGTCGCAGTTCATACTATAATTTTTACTTACTCATCATTTGTTTTATACATGTTGCCCCTGTGAATTACATGCGTTACGACTATGTATATTGACGACAATGTAACGTCATTATATTATAATACTTGATCATCGCCGCCATCCCGTCATTGTTCCGATCGAATTTTAATGTGCATTCTAATCGTATTACATAATAATTATCGTAAAAATGATATGTATAGTATAAACAATTATATACAACACATCTGTCTGTGTTTATAGGTTTTTGGTAGAATGATGGCGCCCAAAATACAAGAAGATGAAAATATCGCCAACAACAACAACAAAGTCGATTCTCCTCAGTTTAAACTTAACATAGAAGACACGGCTGTACACCGCGGGAACACAGATTCGAACTCAACTAATAACAGGTTTGTAATAGATATAGTATATTTGTTTTCTAAATAGATATATTTTTCTAATTCATTTCTCTTTTGTTCAGCCAATTTTCGAGTATGTCCGACGAGGAGAGTTACGAATGTTACGGTGAAGGTGATAATATGGAGACTACATCACCTGTCAACGTGCAAACAAAGTTAGTATTTTTGTTTTGAAGTTTTAATTATGACTGTGTGAAGATTCTGTTATTCTTGCTTAACGTTATGGTGTTCATTTTAGTGGCATAGAAAATCCAAGCTCTAACGTGTTGGGCCTAAAAAGAAACACATGGCTAAGGACAAGTTTGAGAAGGACGACTAACGGAAACAGGTAATTATATCATTCACATGTGTAATCACCCCAAAACCCGTTTTTTTACCATATCATCTTATGCTTAATTGTTCGCGTGTGTTTTTTTTTCTTCAGCGCTGAAATACTACCAAATCGAAAATGGGGTTCAATGAGACATACGTAAGTATCTCTTACATCACATTGTTTTAAGACTTAAAAAGTACATATTATTTCTTATTTTCGATTGTGTGGGCAGTTATTACCCGTTTATGCAAAATGTTGATGATTAAAATCGGTTTATTATATTATACACACATATAATGTATAATATATATATATATAATACTTTTGATGGGCATGTATGTAGGAATTACGTTCGTGACTGCATTTCTACTTCTCATTCAGGAAAATAAATCGTACTTGCATTTGAGTGAACCTACATATTATACTGTAAGTCTATAATAACAATTTCTATGATTTCGTTCGCTCGTTTTATTTCAGTAATTCACGGTGTGAAGGTTATGTGGTTTATTATGTGTACCACATACATTAACAAGATTTGACACTGTCTACTCCTCTTTATACGTTTTACTCAGATTATTATTCGTGGGTTAGTAAAAAAGAAAAAGGATCACGGCGACCGTACTTTTTCTTTTTTGTAACTTTACACTACATGATGGTAGATTATTCTGTACTCGAAGTCTAATGTGGATATGCGTAAAGGTCATTGATTATAGTAATTTATTGAGTAGAAAGAGGCGTAGTAATTATAACGGTTAAACGTATTGGGAAGGGGGATTACTACTTAAGACAGATGTATGTTGACTTACGTATTAAGTAATACGAATTTCAAATTATTAAGAGTTACCCTATAAATTGCATTTTACTTAATTTATATTAAACTGCTATTTCATTCTAATTTAATCGGTTTTATTGTGTCGTTGTATGGTGCATAAACCATAGACGTATTTTCGAAGGAGAAACACCTCCGGCTAGTCGCGGCTGTATGATGAAATGTTGTATCTATACATTTACAGTTCTTTGATGCATTAGACTATTAGAGAAAGGTAAAAATAATGGATAGTATATATATTATATATATATTAATAGTTTATGGTGTATCATAGTATATAATAGTGTATAAATAGTTTGTCAAATGGCCTCTACGTCGCAAAAAACCGCCCGTGGTCCGTGGGTTCCCTATATTTGGTACGGAATAATTCGTGGAATCGCGAGTGGGTTTGACAAAAGAACTATTGTTTATAACTATATACCTAAACCCTATTATACTCGAAATCGTACTATAAGCAGGCAGCAGAAATAGATTATAATAATATGATTTGTCCGGAGTTGGCTTCGCGTACATTTTAATATGTATATTATATTTTACTACCGTTGCTCGTACGGACGTATATAATTTGTCACGTGTACTCGACGGTCGTGTAATTCGATTATGCGATTAGTTGTATTGATTTTTTTTTAAATTTTTTATTTTTGGAGAAACGGATATGTCATTTGCGTAGTAATGCTAAATACGGTATACGTTTTCGAAGTAATTGGTTTCGACCACGATTATAAAGAATTCTTATAACTATAAAGTTCTTTATAATCGTGGTTTCGACGTATGTAATAATCGGGACCGAGTATTTGGAAATTACGTTTTTGTGGTTTTAAAATACATACTCAGTTTTGTTATAACTTATTAGTATAGTTTATCAATATTATTTATTTATCGCGTAGTGGGTGTTCAGTTTTTCTTTTTGTTGCAGTAAGTAGCATTTAATTTGTCTATTATAACATTACAATATAGTATGGTGTAGCCCCGTAAATTGATACGAGTAACATTTTTACTGTGCATTTGTATCCACATATTTTATGCATAATTATATAATCTCTTGTCTAAATATGAAACACGCAAAAAATGTTTACAAAAATAAAACTACAGTTTTATTTTTGGAACTAATATCGTGGTATACCGCCGACGGAGAAATGACCCTTTAGTTTCTAGCTTTGAAATGAGTAATCGAACAAACGTGGGTGCGTGTAGTATAGTGTGTTGCGTCGTCGTCATAGTTACACGTGCACACAAACTATACCGAGACAATACTTTACCAATTCACAGTGATTAATATTTACGTGGTTATGCAATCATACTCATCCTGTCTCCTGTGTATGAATCGGTTATTTGCGACATCATATACAAATGTACTCGTGTTTGACGTGCAAACGGGCGCGCATGACTATCGCACCAACGAGTTGATGATGTTTTTCTTTCCATTCAACATTCGTGAGCGATTAAAACGTGTAATTACGTGTTCTTTATGACTATGCGCCAGCACTGTTAAAATACCCATGGCACAATTGTGTATTCTGTGTTATTATATCGTCTTTTACGTGCAGTACCGGATTAAGTTGGGAACAGGGTGTGCAATGCACTGGGATCTCAGATGCTGGTCCTAGATTTCCTTTATAGTAAAAAATAATACATTATGATTATACTATACATCAAAAACATTTTTTTATCCAATATTGAATAATGATTCCACATTTCTACACTTACGAAATTATAATTTTGTTTGTTAGACATTAATTTATTCTTAACTCGTACATATTATTTTTATTATTAGGTATTTCATATTGACATTATTGAAAAAAACAGATATAATATTTGTCCCAAATATTATTTTTTCTCTTGAAAGACCTCCGATTAGTAGTGTACCTACACCCTGGCCTTCCAATACTTAAATCCCACACTATATATTCGTGCTGTATATCCAATACTGCGTAATATAATATTGCGTTGTCGTGTTCTGTGGCTATCATTGTATTCCATTCTTATGTATTATGTATGTCCATGGCTCTATGCGAAAACCGAAGATTGAAAGGCGCTTGTCGGTCATGTGAGAGAGGATACACGGTTCTGTGGGTGTTTGGCGAAAGTAAACGCGTTATTATTTTTTATATATCTCGCGGGCGTGACGGTTGTTTACTTTTGTGCGGATAGGAAAACAACGATTCTGTGGTACACACGTACGTTTTGTCATGTTCCGAACGATTATTATATTATATGTGTACCTATTGTAAAAATGAAAATAGAAAATTACGTAATCCTTTATTTATTCACCACCACCACCACCGCACGCTGGTTTTGCACATCGAGATGTACAATGTAATAATTGTGCACGCATCTCGTATACAGATGTACCTATATAGTTGACAATATTATAATACGTATTGGTGTACTTACCTATATATAAAATTCGGTTCAATTTCTCGCGAGTATTTTGATGCAATAATGTAATCAATTTAGTGAATTTTGTAATGCAACAACTTCACTGCCCTATAACTATTTTATATACCTACTGTTTAATAAGAAGTTCTAATAACTGCGTGAACGTCGTGTTCTCAATGGTTCGTGTAAAATACCAACGTGTCCTTGGGTTCAACGAATCCGAGTCGATATACACCGTGACTGAAATTCTCTCTCGGATATAATATATAATATGATATTGTGTGTATATATATATATATATATATATATATAATGTATAATAAAATGCAATATTTTTCGCGGTTATGTGTGCTTATAGTGTGCGCCGCCTGGTTTGAACGTTTTATAGTATCTTTATGTACAATAATATATTGGTACGTTATATATATATATATTATCCGGTGAGCGTTATGAGTGTTATGACCCAGTGGTGCATTGAAAAAAAAAGAATAAAAAAAAATGAAAGGCGAAACGCGACGCGGAATGCTATGGGCCGCCGCGCGAGACCGGTAGTGGTACACAGTAACTGTAGTAACCGTCTACGTGGTATAATATTATAATGTCTATTATTACCTGTACACACACCACCGTCGCCACCAGTTCCCCGTGAACACGACTGTAGTGTGTATACAACACCCCTACTTGTCGGACACACGTGACTTGTATATCGTATATCGTATATCGTATTCATTGTGCGTTCGGATTTCACCTACGTGCGACCGAGTGCGTTCAAGTCTCTCCGGCGACGCGGTCTTCTTGCGGTGTGCGCATATGTTGGTCGAGATAAAAATCATCGCCCTCGTGTTCATACATTCGTATAAATAATATTATAGTTATGTGTGCCGATAACCCGGCGGCGGTGGTCGTGTCTGTTGGAAATTGGTAGCGTGTAACACAGTCCACTACGCGAGACATGAAACAGGAGTATCGGTCATCATTGTGGAGCAGGTATACGTATTTCAATTTTGTTCTATTTGTCATGTCTCCTCGTTTTCCAACGTTGAAAATACTATACTGTAATAAATTACTGCTATAATCAATTAGCGTTTATTGTTGTTAGGTGGGTATATATACACTATAAATTGTTTTAACTCCGTCCGACAGTTGTAGTTTGGTGTAGTGTCCTGGAAAGAAAAAACCGTAAATTTTGTTACCGTTGGTATATACTATATACCTGCAGTTATTTGCTTTTGTTGTGTCGCGTTCGTCTGGTTTCGTAGGTTTATAGTCGGTCGTCGTTCCATATGGTGATTTTACTATCGCGCATTGTTTTCCCGAGTTCACGTGAATTCTAGTCCGCAATATTACGAAATTTCACCTACAACGTCATCGTCGATGTAATAATAAATATGGTCTCGGTCAATAATAACAATAATAATAATAATATGTTATGTATTGTTAAAAGTGGTTTTGATTGTTGTAACTTTTTTTCGTGGTATTCGTGTTGATGAAATACATGGCCCCACCTCTGCCTCGCGCCCGTACGTAGTCATTTTTGTTCGTGCGTTCATAAATGTTTTTTTACTAGGTACTTAAATAATAGACTACTTAAATAATTTGAAAAATAATCTTATCATAATACGCGCCTAACAATAATCAATGTCAAATATTACTTGACATTTGTAGCAGTTGATATAGTTTTTTATACAATTGTTTTATTCTTATACGATTATTGTATAAAGATAAGATCTGTGTATGCACAGCTACTGCAGGTGTTAGTTGTGTTTGCGTATAATTCGGACAACGACCTTTCCATGATTTTTGTAATTTTCCGGAGTATTTGTAAAATGTAATTATCATTGCGCGCGCAAGTGTTTAGTGAAAACATCCGTTTTTTGTGATCTCTCGACAAATGTCTTAGTAGATATTCCTAGAATATTTTATAAGTAAAGAACCCAACGGGGAAAAAAATCAATTTATGCATTATCTTTAGAACGAAGAATATTATTTAAAAGTGCAGCCATTTATAAATTGAGTTTTAATGTACTGTAGCTGAAAATGATGCATTTCAAAATGTTTATCATTTCTGAAACTCAAATGAAGTTATAGCAGTATTATTATGAGCAGAGCTAATAGTAAGATAAAAAATATTATATTTTGTTTGCTCATTAGTCATTACTGTTCTATCATTATTATATCTATTAAAAAATATGATGATTGTTTTGAACTTCACTATAATTTTGTTTTAATTTATGCTTCTGATAATGTCTCACAATAAAAAAGAATTAGTGATTTGTAAAGAAAATTATGTTCTATATAAATTATTGGAGTATTGAAATTTGATAATATATTTAAACTGAACTGTTGGACAGAAAAAAAATTATAATTTATCATTTAATGTTTGTGTATATACTTGTATATATTTATTTGTATTTATTGTTTTATACGTTTATAAGCAATTGAAACAAGAAATATATTCATTTAACAATATGAGTTAATATAGGTACTTATACTTGAAAAAGTGGTCTTATAACATGGGGTATTTTAATTGTCAAATTGTAATAGTTATTACTAGAAGTTCTAAATAAAGAAAAAAACATGGGATATTGACGTATTGTTATATTTTGTAATGCTCGCTTTTCTTGAGAACTTGAACTATTAATTTGGCTGTTTAGTAGTTAAGTTTTAGTGTTGTACCTATGAGTATCTGTATAAATAACATATTTATATAGTTTATGTATTTATATTATTATACTTACTATATACTTATATATGAACAGATATAACCTAAGGTCTCTTGGCTAAATATAAATTACAATATTATATATACTACAATCCAGCTAATTAACTAAATTTACTTTCCATTAACTTAACGCTATACACACTCGAATTCGATGGTGAAACGAACCAATGCATTAAATCATATCTAAAAATCCGTTACCGTAGGCTATTAAAACTCAGTTTCACTTAAAAATAGTACATACGTCCTTAAGACTTAACCATAAATTTAATCATTGCGGTTGTTAAAATTCAAGTTTGGTTATAAAAATATCTTAATCTCAGTTTCCCACAACCATTAGGACATTAGGTACTAACGTTGTGCGATGCAGTCACGTATTAAGCACATTTTTTGGTCGGATAAAATACGAGCATTGGAGAATTTTTATCAACGTTCAATGATAAATCGTTAGATCGTTTGTTTGTAAAACGATTTAAATGTACAGGGAGTAGCGAAGTTGACTGAATTATGTATTTATATAAATCATCAGTTAATAATATAAACATTTAATATCTAGGAGATTTTGTTTCAATTATTTATATAAAAAGTTTACCATAACATTAGTAGACAAATTAACCTTGAAAACCTACTTTCAGACACTTATCCTAGAGCTTATACCGATTAGAAATTATACCTGATAAGATTTACTCTACTTCAAATTATTATTAAATACTGATCGTTATTAAAATACTGAAAATATAACTGAAAATATTTGCATCTAATTGATTTCCCGGATAATTATGTTGGTACTTAATTAATAATTTAGTGTGAGGCTTAGTGAAAAGTGAAAACATATTGTAATTAGACGACGTGCAAAATATACATTCGTTTGTCTGCGTTAGTAGTCGCTGATTGTTAACAGTTTTCTGAAAATCTCGTCCATGTGTTCAACAATTAATGAGTTTTATCTACTTTAAAACCCATTCAGTACGAAGTTTTTTTTTATAAATCAGTGGAATTGGTGAAATATTTATAAACAATACAAAAAAATATTATCACACACTTGTGGGGAATGCCATTTATTTTTAAAAAATAATAAAGCTTTACCATATGGGTACGCGAGGACTTAATGCAATAACTGCAGAGGATGGTATAATTATTATAATTACTACACGTGTATATCATTTTTGTGTGGTGTTAAGAACATTACTAATGTTTATATAGAAAGTCGCTTTCCATACCTATAGCCGCTGCTGTACCGTACGTTGCTGGCGCAGCTATTATCCTAATGAATAGATATTTCGGAGAAAAACGCGTTCTGGTAATTTATACAAATGCATGTTAAGCAGATTTTACCGACCGCTTTTCCTTTTTTTACTTTTATTATTATGCGAGGTTATTACGAAATGGTATAAAATAATAATATACGTATTTGCATATTTTGTTTTACACAGATCAGGCAAACGGATCAGCTCAAACGCACTCGCCAGGTAAAATAAAAAAAAATAAATATAAAATATTAAGGTGAATGTAACGTCATTATCGATGTACTAACGTCTCGCTGTCGTTTTGATTCATATTTCAGTGAACTATACCGGAGCTCGAGTTTCAATTCGTCCGGTCGCAGTTCCATTTGCGATACGCCCGACGATGTGTACTCCGACACGTCCATCGAAGAGGATGTTCTCGACCTCAACAATAAGGTAAATAATATAGCTGCCGCCTGGTAATCATTACTATTATTATTATTAGGTATACTATACCTATACACTATACAAGAGTTCTTAACCTGTAGTGGTCCACGACGCTATTGTCTTATTGGTCGTTACATACAAACAATATGCGTGCATGTAGCATGTTTTAAAAAATGTTTGAAAAAATGGGTTGTTGAAATAATATTTGTTTGCTCATAAGCTCGAGGGTCCATATCTTCGAAGATTATTTTCACAGGGGTCATAAAAGGTTAAGAACCGCTGTTATATTACATTCCTCCTCCTCATCCCTCCCTCCCGCACCTGAGATACATCATTATTTCTACATTCGTATTATTCCATGTAATAGATCCTGCATAGCACCACGGCTGGTGTATACACTGGACGTACCTATATACTCATTATACAACATATGTACAACATTCCTAAGCGCGTGCGCGCCGCCGCCGCTGTACGAATCAATTTTTTTCGTCGTCCATTGGAAACAACGAGTGCATTCGAGATTTTTCGTTCACGGTATACCATCGTTGCATAGAATAATATGTCTATATGACGTTTTGCGCGCGTGTTTTTTACCCACTCGATAGGTTATCGCAGCGGTGATCTCCGACCGATTATTTATAAACCCGATGCAAAAAAAAATAAACCTTCAAGTTAAACAACGATGACAAATGACAATGATATATCGACTTCTGCGTATTATAATTTATACTTTAAAGTATATCTACAACAACTTTGTTTTTAAAACTGTCCATAAAAATACGTGCCCAAAGTATGTATCACGTGCAGCTTGGACGGTGGTCGAATAACGGATTTTGGGCGACAAATTTTATCGTTTACAAAGGTTATCAGACGCCGTCGCCGTACGCACCGCGACCGCGCATTGATCGGATATGTTCATTTTTCAAGATTTGTTACCGCGATTGGATATGAGATGATATTGTTTTTCGTCTGAACTGATTACGATAAAACGATCACATAATATAATTGGTTCTGTTACCGTTCAATTGGTTTTTTATTTTATTATTCGCATCTCGTAAACGCGCGCGTTTTTCTTATCGTTTTGTCAGTTCTCGGCTCGCGGAATACGGCGTATAATCGCCGAACTTCCTTTATGATAAATCTCGGAAACGGATGTGCATCGCACGCAGAGTATCTATGTAATCTTTTTATGCCTATATAATGTCGTATAACGCGAATGAGTTGACGAGATTCAACAGAACGGCGACCGGAAGTTTTCAAGTCGCACTTGACTAGTGCACGTCACATATGTGACGGTAGGGGGTCGACAACGCGATAATAAAATCGTCTTCGTCATCGTTTAACGAACTATAATTGTAGCAATAAACGTAATTGTTGGTGTGTGTATATGTCGTATATCATGTATATTTAATAGGTTTTTTTTTCTAAACCGTTCGCAGTCTGCAGCGTGTCTGTGCCGATATACTGTCGTGTGCGTTGTTCGTACATGTGATATTATAGTGATATTAGTGCTGTTTTTGCGTGCGATCGGGCTTGTGTTTTTTCTTTTCAAAAATGTTGGGCTAACGAACCGTGTCGAAATCATCTGTTTACGGCTGCAACTCGATGTAATGCGCATACATTATTTTCAACGTTTGTTTTTCGGTCACAATTATCGCGTTGTTGTTGTTATCATTATTATTATTACACCGTGTATTTAAGCGTGTTTACGGTCGTTGCGGGGGCGCGCGAGTGGGTCGTTGCTTAAAATATAGGTATCGTGAAATTTTCGCTGAATTTTTGGGATAAAATTTCTGTCGATGAGCCAAAACAACAGTCATCATTATTATTATTAGAATGCGCATCATACTTGCGCGCTCAGATCAAAGTGCAACAAATCCAAGTGAGAAAAAATCGCAGTTGTATTTTATCTCGGTCGACATTTTACTATTATAGTCTACACGCGCGCGCACACACGTACGCATTCGAGCTCAACAATAATTATTAATTGATGATGCTGTTATCGGTTCTGAGATAAGAGCGATGGTTTCTGTTGCAAAAGTCGGCCTGTTAGTTTAAAAATATCGTAGTCGCGTTGCAGTAGTCGTCCGCGTGAAGCCGTCGCGAGGTCATCATTATGTTAGTCATGGCGTCGTCGTGGGCATCCAAAACGAACAAGGCCGAGATCCCGGAAAACTGCTGCCCCGAGCTCGAGTTCGACATGTGGGACGGACAATTCGAGTTCGTGGGCAATGCTTACGACACCGGGCCCTCGACCGATGACGACAACTTGTTGGAGTTACCTAAAATCCCCCGAAAACCACCTCACATCGTGTCTGACGTGCAAAAAGTAATGTCGTCCCGCCGTTTGAATACATCATTATTGTTGTTTTTTTATTTCAATATTCCTACTACTTATAGATATTACACATTATTATTATAATCGGTCGCGTGCAGCGTGCGCGTGTATTGTTATCACGTCGACGCGCTTTTGTACTGCAATTCCACCATACAAACAAAATATATATTTATACTTATTTATATACGTATACGCGTTTGTGTAATATCTATTGTAACGTGATTGTGTGTGTGTACGTGTGCCACAGGTACAAGTGTTGCAAAAACAGATGAACGCGTTGGCCGACAATCAACATCTCACGGACGAACGGTATGCGCGCACCAAAGAGGAAAACGCTGCGCTCCAAGCTCGCGTGCACATGCTGGAGGAGCAGCTTCGCGACACCGAGCTCAGATGCGAGGAGCGGTTAGCGTCCGAAGAGCGCAGGCACCGGGAACTCGTTACCCGGGTCGACAGGGAAAAACAATTGCATATCGATAATTGTGCCATAAGGTAATAAACTCAGTCGAAAAACAATTATCCCTCGAAATTTTTTTTAAAAAGTAAAAAAAAAAAAAAGCCAAGCTCAAAATTATGTTGTTGCAGAAATAAATGATTCAGCGTACATTTGGGCTACCATAGTTGCTACCAAAATCTAGTCGTTGTAAAATGTCATTAAAATTCATTATATTGTATACGTATAATATCTGGTCGTTTATGTATATTATACTGTTTTTCGCGTCATGTTTTATAATTATGAATTCTGACTTATCATATACTCTATTTAAATTTCCTATTTATTTTGTTTGAATTATTCAAAACTAAATAAACCTATATTATACAATTATCGAGTTAGTTCATGATAAAAAAGTCATTTTTCTTTGACTAAACGGTAAAAATTAAAAAAGATTTTGAATTTGAAAAAAAATCAGCTTAACGTGTTCCCCTTAAAAATAATAATACATATTAATTGAACGATTAAGTTATACAATATGGGGGCAGTATATATTTGTAAACAAAGAATGTCTGTTCACCTAAGACGCGGCCATTATCGAGCCGGACTTGAGTGTGGTAGTTTCTGTATTGATATAGAATAATTATATTATATGTAGTACAGATGTAGTAGATGAATAGTATATCTCATTGAGACGTGGTTTTTAGACTTCAAAGTATCGAGTCGGCCAACGAGAGCCTGCGGTCGGAGGCGGAAAAATGCAAGTCCGCGTTGGATACAATGCGACATGAGAAGATTTCGTTGGAACAACGGGTGGGCGACCTCAACGTAGGCGCGCAGTCGTTCAAAGACGAGATACGATTGTTGGACGCCGAACTCAGGAAGTTAAAACAGAGGGAAAAAGACAACGAAGAAGTGAGTGTCATATACGATATTGCACTTATATACCTAATAAATAAATAATTGAAGTATACAAGGCTATATAGCTGCGCAGTGTATTTATTGTATCGATTGTATCGTTGTCGTAGATCATCAAAGGTCTTACCAGAGAGTTGGAAGTATCGCGACTGGAGAAAGAAGCCATGGTCGTCGAACTGCGCTCGCCGTCGCCGTACGTCACCGAACTTACCGCTCAGCTGGAGTCGTTGAAACACCAGAACCGTTGTAAGTGTGCAGTGTTTTCGCTATAATATACATTACATAACCAATTTATTAATCTGTTCATTTTCTATTACTCCGTAGCGTTGAAAGATTCGTACGACGAGCTTCAAGCTTCCACCATTGCCAAAGGCATCGAAAAAGGCAGGATGTTGCTGACTGAGACGCCGAGTCTCGCGTCCGAACTCGATGGATTGACTCACGATGATGTAAGCTAATTGTGTTTATTAATTAGTTATTATTAGGTACAACACCGTGTAGTATAATAGTTTCAAAATTCGTTGGAAAAATATAAATGTCGTCCGACTAATACTACAACTGCAACAAGTACCTATATACGCTTACACGTAATAATGTTTTTGAACGCACTCGCGAGAAAATTAGTTCAAAATTCGGAAATAATACACCAAACCGCGACGGTGGTCGTAAAAGTAGTTTGTGAACAATTACCAGCGAATATAATAATAATTATAACCACTCCGGTGTCATGTATACCTATTATATTAACTATTTTATGTAACAAAATACACTTGGAATGTATAATTATATTTTGCTCGTTTTCACAGCACAATCCCCCGTCTTTGCAAATAAACAAGGTAATTTCAGTTTGGTTTCTATAAAATATTGTTTTGGATTGAATTAACAACACATAGTGATTTGCTTGCGACTTTTTTTTATAATTTTTCTATTAACAGCACTTGGTAATAATAATGTTATAATTTAATCGTATCGAGAACGGAATTGACAATGTAATTATGAATTAATATTATAACTCGTTTTCGTTCGACATTAAATCGTCGTTTCCCACTGACTAATCAACAATCTAACGTGAAATTAATTAATTAATTAATATGTTAGCAATGATAATTTACTATTACATAACATGTTTTAACGAAAATGATTCAACGAAGGATTGTTTACTCTCATACGGTCGTGTTCTAACGAAAACGGGTGAGAGCGACGTGGGAAAACAAAGTACGTCTTCTTATCTATGCGAGTTTTTTTGTAACGATTGTTATAAATTATAATCGTTATAATTTACGAAGAGCATCGACGAAAGATCGGGATAAATGTGCCACACACTCGCTATGTCAAATAAAAGGCGATTAAACGTCACGTCAAACATGCATGACGTTATAATAATACACACTTGTAATTTTAATATATTATTTCATTTGCACGTTGCATGACGTGTGCTAATAGTAATTATTTTTTTTTCGTCATATGTTCCATAAAAATTGTTAAACCTATTTATCATAATTCATAATGTTATCGTTTTACCACGTGTCTCGTCGTTTTATTTCAGTTTTATAACCGATTTTTTACCTATTAATATTATATTTATAAATTTATAATATGCATAAAACCCACGATGAGTCATTTTGTTTGTGATATTAATTTTTCCTCTGCTCGGTCCGTTTCAGATGAAAACAGCTCTGAAAGACCAACAGGAGGTCAACGATCAGCTGCGTGCTTATATCGACAATATTCTGCTGAACATCGTCGAAAACCATCCTGAACTGTTGGAAGTCAAACAAAATTTATGAAAATGATCAGAAACAATAATACATACACACACATCCAATGTTCCTAATAATATTGATCGAAGAAGCTGCTAGGGCTCAGCGTCTTCCAATTATACATGTTTATCTCATATTTTGTTGATGTTGTCGTTAAACTCATATTTTACTTTATTTATTTGCTACCATTTATTTTATTTTTTTTCATTCCACCAGGTTTTCAACAAATATTTACGATAATATTGTTTTTTTTTTTTTATCAAAATGATTTATTGTGTTTTTATTTTATACACATTTATAATTGGTGTACATAAATGATTGTATAAAAATAAACAAGGGGAAAAAATGGAAAAAAAATAATAATAAGAAACTTTATGATATAATAAATGAATATTTTATTTTTTTATATATTCGTTTCCGTCCAATTATATATTAACAGTTTATAAATATTTATGTACACACAATACACATTCATACATTAATGATTTTGTATCTACTCGTATGTGCATAAGTTTATTGTATATATTATAAATGTTTAATTTTACTCAATTTATTTGTATTGAAATTATTTTAAACTTTTAGAAAGATATCTTTAATATGTCTGGTAGTTTGCCGATGTATTTTTAAATATATGTAATATTAGTATTGTTACTTTACATTATTGGAAAATACTAATTAATTTTTATTACTGTTATCTGTTAGAAAGAGACTGTGATGTGGTAACTATATTATAATATTTAGCCCTATTTTATATTACTTGAGTCTTGTGCCAGTTCACAACCCAATATAACAGTATTTTTTTTAGAATTAACGACTGTTTATTTCTCATGAACACCACCACCATTGACTTGATTAGGTGATTTGGAGAGTATTGTAGTTTGGTATTCGAGATTTACTGGCGTTTGTGGAGATGATTTATGACTTGGTTAACCAATCAGTGACCAACCGTAACATTTTGCTACTGACTAAGATGATCAAAACTATTCTCACAATTTATTCCCTTAAGCTCTTAGTTTGCTACTTATCTTTGGCTGTTATCTGATGTGTAAACACTCACCATATTAAGGAACGTATGACTGTTATATTATCATGCTTCAATAGTAATAATATTCCATGTGCTCGCCTATACTTTCAACAAGGTACATTTAAGTATAGAATTTTTCTTTGGGAATTATTCTATTCCATTTTTTCATACCCATAAATTTCTTTTTATTCTTAGTTTGAACAAAAACCTGTTTACTGTTAAGTGTTCAAAACAAAATTAACATACCATTAGTGCTGTGATACAAGTGTTAGTAAAAAGGAAAAAAGTATATACAACCGTAACTGTATTAATTAGCATTGCGTTTAATTGTCTATGTGCTCTAACGAGTTGTATATAGGAATATTATGTTACTCATATATGAATAAAACATGGTTGACATAGGATTTGTCTTACTAACTACATTTATTTGAAAACAAAAATTATAAACTAGGAAATAATTATATACATGAGATCGATATAATTTTAAATTAAAAACATATTCAAATCGACATCAATATGACTCCAGTCATGACAGACAGTGTACCACAGGCCCATAAAACTGAACAGTTTTCAGCAAATAAAAGTACTCCAGTGAGAGCCTGAAACAATAAGTATTTACTTAAATCAAAAGTATTAGTATAAATTATAACAAATTCAAATTCAAATCAATAACTTCAAAATAAAAATTTGTCTGAAATACTGAAAACAATTTCAGTTAAGTAATAATATTTAAATTTGATTATGACCATTATGGATTTATTTTATACATGCATTAAACAATCTGATTGAGTATCAGCATACAAATAATAATTTTCCCAGAACAATATTTCAAATTATGAACGATGATAAATTGCTATTTAATAAATACCTTATTTTTTTTGTAATTGTATACATTAGGAATAATGTATTACAAATAATGAATAGAAGGACTATTTGTTGTAATATGATTTATACTAAACTTTTATATAAACACTGTAGTACTGATTTTGAAATAGATTATTGTATATAATTTTATGCAAATAAAAAGATTAAGATCAGTGGCGGATTTACGGGGGAGGTTAGACACCCAGACACAGAAGTAATCTTATACATTTGAAATTAATAAGAATAATATTATTAAAATGTTGAAATATAAATATAAAAATATGTCAACTATCTTATCTTGTTTTATTCTATAATTTACGACCACTTGAATCAAATTCCATTTCAATCGTGAAATCGGTAGTATTGTAGTAATTATTTGGAAACTATACAAAGGAGTTAAAAAATAATTACTTTTGCCATGATTTGAAAATTTTGAATCCCACACGACTTGTTATTGTATAGCACTCTACATATTGCTATATTTTTGATGGTACATTGAGATATTTAGTTTTATTCCAATTTTATCATAATGACAATGACTGTATATTATAAATCATTGATTATAATTATTATAAATATTTATAATCAATGATTATATGGATTGTATTCCATATCTCAATGATAACAGTTGAGTATTTGACACATGGTATGCGTTAGAAAAACATATAATTTTCTAGGACACTCCACTGATTAAGATAAACAATAAGAATATTTTTTCAATGGGCTTCTGGCAACAAAGTTAACTGACTTAAGTCAAAAGTACAGATAAATGATGATTTTAATTATATTTAAATACTATTAATTGTACAAAAATAATTGTTACTGTCAGTTCTAGTAATTTAAAAAAAAAAAAAATACTTTTTTGAAAGTGAGTTTGCACTTAAATATTTTAACATTTAATGGTTATTTATTTGTAAATCTTAAGTTGATATTGTTACAATTAATAATTGTTATATTTATTAAAGTTAATCTAATGATTTATTGTACATGGCATATTGGAATGTAATCAGTAAAACTATGATTAAAATAAACAGATAAAATATGTAAAATATGCAAATATGTGTGTACAATGTACAATGAGCTTTTATAATGATTTTTTTAAGGCATTATCGTGATTGTTTCTTTTATTTTACTTCACTACATTAATTTTCAAAATTAATTGTTCACTACACTATTATATTTCATGTAGTACTGACAATGAGCATGAGCAGGGTTCTAGTTCTAAATGATTATTAACAATTTTTATAACTAAGGTAGGAGCAAATTGAAGTTTCTCATTAATAAATCATACATACAACAATGATTCATTTTTTTTCTCATTTAGTACTTAATTTCATTAAAAGTACAGTGAATGTTTAGACTTTGTTCATCATAGTACACATAAGTAAAATGAATTGATTTAGAATGAAAATATTTATTTTAATAATTCATATTTAGTATTAATTTGAATTTTTATTATATCTATAGATCAAAATGTATTATTAGTATAGATATTTTATTAAAGAAATTAAGGTAACAAGGATAAATTTTAAATTATTCATGAAAAAGTAGTGTTTTATACCTAATTGTTTAAAACTGCATACAATTATAATTCAGCATATTTTTATAATATACTTAACTATTTACTCGAAAGAAAAAACATAACATCGTTATAATAACAACACTGTTTGTGTATGCAATTTAATGTATTACAACATTTGAAAGTGTTTAAAGATAAATTATTTACCATAAACTATTAATACTAAATATACTTTAGTGTTTAGTATTATATCTAAAATCAAGTATTTTAGGAAATGAATTGGTGTATTCTCGTTGGTACAAATGAACTGTACCCATTAATATGTGTTTTGGATTCAAGATTATAAATATTAAGCAAATATAAAGTAGGTAACTAATTCCGTTTATCCTGGAATTATTTATTATTAATTAGCATTATCAAGATAACTGGGTAACTATAAATAGTGTTGTTATTAAGTTAAACAATATAACATACATTATATTCATAAGTTA
Organism: Chaitophorus viminalis; assembly: GCA_025469195.1. Taxonomy (NCBI): domain Eukaryota; kingdom Metazoa; phylum Arthropoda; class Insecta; order Hemiptera; family Aphididae; genus Chaitophorus; species Chaitophorus viminalis. The sequence goes on from JAIPRK010000711.1 coordinate 137,564, forward strand.
AATTTAAACAGTATTAATCTAGATACAACATGCAACATAATATATAAACAGATCAAAATATTTTGGACAGTAGATAGTAGGAAGATTATAATTTGTGTGTATGCAAATCTAATCACAGATTACTTACTGTGAAAATATAATTGGAAGCAATGCTAATGCCAGTGGAGGTCAAAGTGGAACCGAACCGCAAGGATCTGGTGTACAAGAGCCAAACGCCTATATTGGCTAGCACAACCATCACTACCATGGCAAATCTGGCTAGATTGGTGTATAAAGCCTGTGCAAACAAAGAAACGGTACCATAGAGCAGATTAAAAAAACTATATAAAATTGTGTCTTTGTCAACATATTTGTGAACGATAGTAAGCGGTCTGTGGTCTGTGTGTTCAGTGCGTTCACTCACCCGATCGTCGAAGCCAAAGAACTCGTCAACGCCCATTCCAATTTTGCCGAACGTGCCAGCCGAGGAACCACACATCCCAGCTGAAATAGCGTAAGCAACGTTCTTGAACCGACGATTCATGGTCTCCTTCGATCAGTCTGCAAACGCCGTCATCGACATCCACGATAAATGGTGTGCAGAATGTGTCCACTATTGGTGTTCGTCTACAGCTGACAGCAGTACGTAAAAGCGATAATTCGAGGACAAACGATAAGCTAAGGGTCGATATTCGTCAATTCACCATTCTTTCCACTGTCTGGCCATTGGCATATTGGCTGCGGTGACGGCTGTTTATACTATATTAAATTTGTTGTTTGTTTGTCACCAGATCGCCGAGGCTCATACCCGACGACAGGAGTGATAAGTGATATCACGATATTTGCTTACAATCGTACCGCGGTTCGGGTAACAACAATATTGGCAAACCAGATTTTCGCTGGTGGTATGGTCCCACATTATTTGGTCGGCTAAATAAAAAAAGAGCCCCTCGATAGTCGATATAGGACAATTAGGAAGACATGGAGCCTTCAACATATATTTTTAATACCTACATGTATTATAAGTGTTGCCTACTTGGCTCTAAGGCAAATAATTAAAATTCATTTATGAAATTTAAACAATTAAAAAATTGACAACAATTAATTTAATTAAACACACAAATTATGAATATTAATCCCTTAAAGCTTGAATCACTCGTACAATTTTCTTAATTTGTTCTTTCATAAGAACCTTCTCCTGACCATAGGCGTGCGCAGACTTCAACTTCTGGTCGAGCCTGGGTAAAATTAGTGCCCCAATACTTATACTGTGCCCCTAATTTTTTTTCTAACACTCCAACATAGTATATTCTGTTGTAAATTAAAAACAATGTAGTATTTATATCTATACACAGAATCAAGTATTTTACTGCTAATTTTTGGACATATATTTTAAAAGTACATATTTTACAAAGTAAAACTTTGAATTCCTTAACATCAAATGATATAAATACAATTAATAGTTATGTATAAAAAGAATAAAACACATTACCCAACATTTTAAAAAAAAGCTTGGTTTAATAAACAAAAATTCTTTATAGATACCTACTAAATTAATACATAAAGCATATATAATGTATAAATGTTTAATTATGTATAATTTAAAAACAATTATAAATGAATTCTCCTATTTTCCATCATTATGAATTCGTCAATCACCGTATCAATGTTAATACTAGATGTTAATTTAGATTCAGTAAACCGTAAACATTAATAATAAACTATTAGGTCGGTCTTGTTGCATAGTACTCCTTAATTTAATTTTTACTATTGTTAGTTTTGAAAATACCCGTTCGCGGGAACAACTTGTAACTGGTATTATACTGAATAATTTCAGTACGGTTAAAAATCTATTAAATGATTTTATGTAATTATTTGTTTTCATATAATCAAGCCATGCATGAATAGATTCATTATTAGTATTTGTATCTAGTTTACCATCGATAGCTGGTAAATATTTTAGTAGTTTTATCTCAGATTCCAATAACTCTACCGGGGTATTTGCGAAATTTGATAATATTGAAATCATTACAGGCGTAGTGTCTAGACGAATCATACTTTGCTACAGCTTGAACTTATTACACAATTTCTTGGTTAAACCTCGAGTTGATGCCAGAAATTATTTCATCTAACAATTGGTTGTACACAGTTATTTTAAGTTCATTTTTTTTTTGTTTTGAAAAAAAATTGAGAATTTGATGTTTTGTATATTCGGGTTGGCACTCTTTTATTTATTACTTCTAGACTTCTGGTACTTAAGTATTGTACACCATTTTTATGACAAAGTTCTACTGACTGTTGATAAATATTTTTAAACTCTTCATCACTATTCCTCATAGCCATCAAGTTTTGTACTAAAGACTGTACACTATTTACTGCTAGTACAAGATCCATGTTTGGCGACTGTAATAAAGAACTTGTTTTTAATATTATATTTAATGTAGGATTCAATAAATCTTTTTTCTTCTTTCTTTCTTCAAAACCCATTCCTTTTGCACACATTTCTGGAACACTCTTACTTTCACAAATTTCTTCTATGATGGCTAAAAGCAAAACTTCATAATTATTAAGCACTGATTTGACTGCTTCTGCTCGACACGCCCAGCGAATAATAGAACACGACTTTAATGTAAGTAACTTAATTCCTACATCTTTAGAAAATAATAATCATTTATTATAGCCATAATACCCACAAAATATATTTTAAATTATATTTCATAATCATGAAAAATAAAATTTTAATGATTTCCACGGGCATATTAAAATATATATAGACAATTTACTATGCCCCCAAAAAAGTTCCGTGCGCACGCTTATGTTCCTGATAATAACAAAAAAAAAATAAAAAATATCATTGAAATCGGTCTAGCCGCTCACGCGTGATGCTAAGAGAAATATGGATTCATTCGTATATATATATAGATAATAAATTGGGTTTAAAAGTTGGTAACGGGTAAAAGAATATTATATTTTAAAAATACATCTCAGTTAGGCAATAAAAACTAAATATATTTCGATAAAACAACGCAAACGATTAACGGTTTTACGATTTTTAGTTATGACATCATGCACGCTATGACTGAGTGTTTTCCACAATGCATACATTATTGGTGTGATGATATTATTATCTATAATAATTGAAAAGTATAAAGCTTCAAGTATCAAGCTGCAGTATTTAATAATTAGTGCTGAAATTTTGATGCACTTTTCATTGTCTTCAAAAGCTTTATGTGCGATGCTAAAATGATTTCATGTATTTTTGAATGACAATATGAAAGTTTATTTTACGTTTATTGATAAATGTTATGAGTTTTTCATTTAAAGTTATTTTTTGTCATTTTTGAGTATTTTATCTATGAGGCTTAATTTGGATATTTTGAATTTTTGAGATACAAAATTTGAGTTTTTAATATTATTTTAACATGTTTACGTTAATTTTGTATAATTATAATAAACTATCAAGGTACCTATTATATTATATCATATTATATTTTCATTAAATTATTAGGTATTATTATCTTTATACTCGTATTATTATGGGACTGTAAACATGTTAAAACCTAATCAAACTTTTTTTTTCATAAATTTCATAAAATATACCTTATACCTATATACACTTAAACCCATAATTCATATACCTACAAATGTTATTAAAAATTAAAATACATGTTGGTGCATTTTTGAGTAAATTATTTTGAATATTTGGAATATACAAAATCATTTTCTCGAGTTTTATTGGGCGTTAAATTCTCAGTCTTAATTGTTATATACCACATCCAATAAAATGCACGTTTCAGCGCATGCGGTATAAACCGTAAACGAGCAGAGTCGAACGTCATCACTGCGGAAAACGATAACAATCAAATCGGTATTTTATCCTTGTTGTGTAGAACGGTTTACCAGCTAAGTCATAATGTTTGATGAAAACTTAACGAAATAAATTGCATACGCAAGCGGAAATCGAATCGTACCGCCGGAATGTCGACGACCGCGATATACCGAATGCGTTTTACTGGGGAGACTACAACTGTGAACCGTTTTATGTGTGATCTAATATTTTATCGAAATTATGTGTTTAAAATTACGTCACAGCAAATATAGCACACACGGACACGACGGCGGGTCGGGTTATTTTATTGGACGTGCGTGCGATGTGTGTAAAATACACGAACGTTAATGCACGTCATCATAGTTTTTTTGCAAACAAAATATTTTTGGGAACGCGATCTGGAAAATTCGATGATGTGGACCCGCGATAGATATTATTTATTAAATTCTAAACCGTTGCGGGTGTTGAATGTATACTGTAACTCTTTATTTCTCAGCCCCGTCTCGCCATCTCTATCGTTTCCTTTGCGGCGTTTCAGAGTGTCGAAACGTTTCGATAAGATCTCAAAATATCGGAACGTTTTACACACAATTGTTCATTTCACGTCGTTTCACGTGACACGTGGATGAACGTCGATGACAACAATACGGTACCTACATATACCGTATACGGTATAAACCACTTGGAACATCGGCCAGACGAATTTTCGTGATGGTGCATGGACTCTTAGCAAGCAACTATTTAATATACGCGTCAATTGAGTTTTCTTCGTCCGTAGTTCGTTTACGTGTAATGTCAAATGTTTACAACAGGGGTCTCCAATCTTTTTTTACGGAGGGCCAAATTTAAAATTTGCTTGGAATCGCGGGCCAAAATTACTTAAGGATACATAGATAGAATAAACATAATCGAGGATGGACAAAAAATATTTTCTGACTATTTAAAATTGTATATTTTATTTTAATATAGTTATAAAAACACCACCTGAAGAAACAAATGTAGTCTATAATTTGTAGTCTAATAAATTATTTTTCAAAATATAGGAAATTAATAATTTGAAAATTATTATAAAATTTTTAAAACATAAATTAGCTTGGCGGGCCAGTTAAAAAAGCTTGACGGGCCGCATTCGGCCCGCGGGCCATAAGTTGGAGACCCCTGGTTTACAAGATTATTGATACGGTACGAGCAAACGCGAACGTAAACCGTGGACGTGACGATTTGTAACAGAAAAGTACATTAATGTGACTTGATAGCATTTCAAATTTAATGTACCATAATAATTATGTTATATTGTTATACGTCTTTGTCCATAATAATCTGAAGTTTGGACTATGGGTTTTGTGTACTCTGTTCGTCATCAGTGTACATATTAATTATTATATCACGAAGTACTTCCGAGTTAGTAAAATTATAATCGATTTCTGGAGGAGTAATAGGCGAATAATTCTATAATCATTATACACGTCGAAGAATATATTGCACGTTCCGATAACAGAGGTTAAACCAACTAAAAGCACGTGTACATTATTGTCTACTATACGCAGTAGATCGTCGTCTAAACGTGTATCTTCTTCGCGGTCCTTATCCTCGTTAGTCAGTCGTTGCCGACATAACATTGTCAATTCGTGTTTGCGGTTTTACAGTTATAAAAATTAAGTTTACCATGTCGAACAAAACGCGCATGTATCTTTGTAGGACTAACCGCAGTTCGGCCTCGCGGTGCAGGTTTGATCGAAGGTCTTGAAAAATAAAATAGTTTATTTTCTGTTCACAGCAAAGATTCCGCAAGTCACTTTATATATACACCGGTGCTTTTGACGCACCCTTGGAGGCGTTCGATTCCTCGAAAAATACCTACTTTTCAAACCATTTTTCTTTTTTTTTTTCTACTGTTAGGTAATGTTCTACGGTCTGTAATAATCGATACGTTTTTCTTAATCGTTGCGCACCCATCTCAGCAACAGCATACATGCACGCGTTTGAGTTCAGGAGCCGGGGGTATTTACAATTTCCTTTGAACGATTGCTGCAAGTACACCTCATTGTTGGAAAATCGAATAGTTGATTAATGGTGGTCGCGTTCGTATTTTTATATATACATGTATATATGTAGTCAGTCGGCTTCGCGAACACCGCAGTGAGTTATTGCAGTTTATCGATTTTAACACGTGTTTCTCCCAATAGAAATAAGTGTATGGCGGTGGCGGAGTTGAGGTATAAGATTATTCGAGACCGCTCGCAATAGTATAATATCTACTGTCGTCTGTCGGCCAAAAATATATACATAGGTACTTGCGCATATTGCTTGCTCGGTTTACAGATAATATAGTTTTTGGGTTTTAGATTCTGAACAGAGTGACGGAATCTATTGGTTTTACAATATGTGTGTTTTTTTAATTTTTAATTTTTTTTTTGTGTCTGACGACACCTTTTTTGGCAGTAAAAATGCTTTGATTTTCTTAAACAGCAACTTTTCTGAAAGGAAAGTGAATGTACATGGTACTTGGGCGAATCAAAAATGCAAATTTTTCAATATTTTTTGAAAGTCTCAAAAAAAAACGATAAAAAAGTTACGAAAAAACGAGAAATTTTACGCAAATTCACATTTTGACGAAATACATTTTTTTTAAAATGCTCTAACTCAAAAACGAAAAATTACAAATACTTGAAATTTTCACCAAATCTTTATATTAGTTTTTTCTATACATGGTTAAGTTTTCAAAGTATTTTGACTTATTTATAGACAATTTAAATTTTCAATTTTTGTAAGTTTTTTTTTTTTGAAATATCTATAAAATTGATTTGGCTGTTCGAAAACTTTTGAAAATGTAATACCATGTTTATTATAAGCTATACTTATCGTAACTAAAAAATATAGGAAATTGTTTAACTCAAATTTTTTTCATAAGCCCATAAATTTCAATTTTGTATAAAATATGTTAAAATCGCAATGATTTGCAAGTTATTTTGTGGTTGAAAATTCATAAAAATTTTTCAGTTTGTACTAAAGGATTAAAATTTTAACACTGGGTTATCCATAAGTAATTTTTCAAAAAGCTATAAAACAATTATTTCTACTGGACTTTAAGAAAATAATTTTATGACTATTTGAAATTTATATTTTTACGAGATTGCATACTATTGCATTTCAATTTTAATATAAAATACTATATTATTATATACCCATTTTTTTATCTTTAGAAGTGTAGTAAAATTATATAGGTAATAAATAATAATCATGTCAGATGCATAGACTTATAAACTAAAATTAGTTAATAGGTCTATGGTCCGATGCCTAAGGTAGGTCGGCTATTACATGATTATCATTGTTGAAAGAAATATTCCATAGCCAATGTTACTCATCTTATTTATTTACTGTAATTGAAATGTTTCATTTTTTATTTTAGTAAAACAGAATTGTAACCAATTTTGCTCGTGAATTATGATCAATAAATTTTGAATATATTTTATTTGTCTTTTAATCTTATTGCACATTTGAATAGTGAAATAGTGTTTAATTCATTTAATTAATAGTTTAATAGTAAATGACCGTAATCGAGAAACTGATTCTGTGGACGTCAATTCCGTATGATGAAGTTCGCCGGAGTGTTGACAATCCGTTGCGGGGATGACCGGAAAGGAAGTTCGGGTGAAATTAAAAATAAAAGAAAAATGATTGATTTGCGAGATATATA